>JAKUCC010000039.1:0-40169 GCA_030563365.1 Hemisphaericaspora xylanilytica | reverse complement strand
AAATCTTATCATCCGATCCCAGGGCGAGAAAACGCCCGTCGGGGGAGAATTTCAACGATGTGACGACCCCATTGTGCCGTGACATCGAACATAGTGGTCGACGAAGGGATTTTTCGGGGAGATTGTGGGCCTCCAAATTTAGGGTGGTGGCGGTGGTAGATGGGGTGTTGACAGGTGGGGATTTTTTGGATGATGGTTTGGGTTTGGGGTCAGAGGTTGATAGTTGGAAGAATTGGTGGATGGTGGATGTATCCCATATCTTTATATTTCCGTCAAGACCTCCTGATGCTAATCTTGTGCCATCATTGTTCACGGTGACTGAATAACATTCAATGTTTTTATTTTCAGCTTAGGAGATATTCGTTAGTATGCTTTTGTTGTTTGCATTTGGTATAATCAGGAAATGAAACGTACTTTTATGTCCCAACCATGGGATCTTTAGTATTTGCATAACGACGCAGAGTGTATTCTGTGCTGTTGGATAGATTAATGATGTGGTTTATTGAAGCAATTGATTCAACTGTTTATTAGTTAAATAGTAAGACGACATTTATAATTTACAGAATGTCTCATTATTTTGAGTGCGACATCATTCATAAGAGATGGTTCTTAATCGTCATCTTCTTAAGTCAGTATCTCTATCTACAATATCAATGACAAATCTGATGCAGCTATCCAAAGTGAAGTATACTCATTTATTATCACTAGGGTACTAAATCTAAAAGAAAGGGAAAATTTTTCAATTCAATCAAAACAGACAAGTGGTAACGCATTCATTCAACAAGTAATTCCATAAACTATGTATTGATCTTCTATTAAAGCGTAAGTTACACTAATATTATAAATAAATTAAATTAAAACAATCTCTTACAATTCAAACTCAGCTTCAACAGCCTTGGCAAACTTCTTTAAACCAACAACCAATTCATCCAAAGGAACAGCAGCATAAGTCCCTCTAAAGAAAATGATATTCTTCTTTGCTGAGTTGGTAGGTAATGACTTTTGTGGTGGAGAAGATTGACCTTCAACCTTAAACCAAGATCCTGGAATCATCAATGCTCCTTGCTTAATTGCCTGTTCATAAATGGCAGTTTCAACCTTGAATGGGTCTTGATTATATTCGGTATTGAATTTAGGATGTTTTGATGCATCGATATCAACGGTGAAAAACATCCCTGCAACTGGAGGAGTATAGGATACGATATCCTTAGGGAAGAATTCATCGACAGTGTCAATTGCAACATCTCTCTTTTTGGTATATTCTGCTCTTAAACCAATCAACCAATCCAAATAACCTGATTGACCCCATTTTTGTAATAATGCGTTAGTAATCGATTGGGTGAAACCAGATGGACATTGAATAGAAACTTCATGCAATCTAACAAATCTTTCCAATAAATTTTCTTGACCAACAATCCAACCAAGTCTTAAACCTGGAGCCAAGACTTTAGAAAACGAGTCCAATCTAAGAACTCTACCTTCGACATCCAAGGAGAGGAACGATGGAACCAATGCGTTAACAAATTCTTGGTGGTTATGAACTGCTTTACCTTCACGAGAAGATTTGTCCTGGGTGTAGTTTTCCATTTGTAAGAAATAGTATGGTTCATCTTCCACAATAATGAAATCATACTTGCAAGCAATTTGATAAATTTCCTTTCTTCTTTCAAAGCTTAAACTGGAACCAGTTGGGTTTTGACCAGTGGCAATGGTGTATAACAATCTTGGTTTATTACCAACCCAATTGGCCAAGACTTCTTCCAATGCTTGTGGGATTAAACCATATTCATCCATCGAGATTGGAATGGTGTTAACCCCTTGTGCATGGGCAGTTTCTAAAGCGGAAGAAAAGGAATATTCTTCAACCAAAATCGAATCACCTCTAGTACAAAAGGTACGTAAAGTAGAATCCCAAGATTGGGTATTACCAACAGTGACAACAAGATCCCAATCTTCATAAGGAACCTTGTGAATCAAGTCAGTGTGTTCCTTTAAGAATCCAAGTAATTCAGGAGAACCTTCAGTATACCCATATTGTAAACTTCTAGCCAATTCAACTTGGTGGTCTTTAGGATCATTCAATTCCTTACGTTTGAAAATTTCAATGACTGATTTATTGTCTTGAGTAATTGGAGCGCCAATCCCTTGTTCAAAAGAAGGGGTTGGTATATCAGCAGTGACTTTGTCAAATGGGAAGTAGTCAGACAATGGTAATCCTCCTCCTAAAAAGGTCATACCTGGTTGACCATAGAATCTAAATGCACATTTTAATGGTGAATTTTGACGTGATTTAGCTTCATCAGATAACAAGTGACGTAAGTTCTTAGAGTGTGGTTTAGTATTAGAAGTCATGATTATTTTCAGTTAGTGTTTGTTAGTTGACTGTTTATTAGTTTGTATATATTGAGTCTGTGTTGATGGGGTAGATGGTGGTGTATTTATATATATTTATGGACAAGACTGAAAATGGTTGTAAAAAATTACTTACTAGTTAAATGTGAATTTTCAAGTGGAGTAAAAATTCTATTGCCGTAGACTGACAAGAAATAGTTAGTAATAGTTAATAATAGTTAACAGTAATAATTAAAAGATAAAGAAAACTAAATGACTCACGGAATCAATCGGATAGGAAATAAAACAAAAATAAAAAAAAAAGAATGTCATTCCCAATTAGGAAAATTATGCGAAAAGATAAATTCAACTTACTACTACTACTACTACTACTACTATTACCATTATCTACTATAAGCAGAGACAGCCGAACACAGCACCAACCAATCACTCACTATAGAAACGCATTAACACACAATATTTCTTGCCAACTGATGTATGCATTAATCGCCAAGGCGGATCATATTGTTCTTGCATAAAAGTGAGGAGTAAAACTAACAAGAAGCAGAAGAAGAAAACCAGACAGAAGAACTCTCCACTAAGAAAAAACAAAAACACCACTGACTCCACAAAAGGAATGCTAACTTAGGCAGTTTACTCTTCATAAATGCATCAAACGGCGATAGAATTGATCTCATTTACACGCATCATTTCTCTTACTCTCTTACTCTCTCTGCGTACCCTTCTTAAATTGGATTCATTGTTCTATAGAATAACCGAAGGGTTAGTTATATCCGTTGTCATTAACTGTGGAGAAGTGAACAATAAAGGTTTCAGTTTATAATACGGCAATAGAATTTTTTGCATCCATTGTTTGTACAATTATAATTAAACTAATACTTACACCCCACCTCCTCATCAAATTGACATTTACTGCAACTTTAAATCTGAAAATAGACATACGGCGATAGAAACTAAATCTCATTGGACATTAACATAAAACTGTATATATATATATCGAAACTTCTTTATGTAATTCTTCCGAGAATCAAATTCTTCACCGCAATATTCATTAATTGTTGGGCATCTGTTAAAGAGTGGATTACAAATTCCCCAACATGCAATAGTAATCGATTCCCTGGGATGAGGGGGAATTTGCAACAAAGTAACCAGCGTAAACGAATCGTTAAGGAATATGAATAACACGCCTGTTACTATTCATAGAGTCGTTACATCTAAGTGCCGAAATGTCGGAGATTGGGATTTCGTACAATTTTAACTGTTGTTTACTGTTCTTTCCTCATTGAAGTCATTGGCTGTTGTATTCTTTGAGAATACCCCTCAGAGATTGAATATTCATGAATTCGCCAGAAATGGGCAAGTTTTTTTTTTTGTTGTAAACCATATATTAAATCTCTTATAAGTTCTTCATATTGTTGTTTCCTCATAATTATACAATACCCAACAGGATTTCAAAAGAATCCTTTGTGATGCTTTACATGTTCTGGTGGTGACATGATACCATATGAGACCTGGTTGATGACTCGATTTAGATTTATAGAATTATACCTCTGAGATTAATCGGAATGCGTTTACTCTCTTCTCAGTAAGTTCTAGTTGATTTTATTAAATAGTTGACTTGTTTTCAGTTTGAAGAGGATTGTTAATCGAACGTATTATCTAAACTTAATGTGAGATAGTAAGAGTTTAAGTTGGGTTAGTCCATGTCCATAATGAATATTGGTTAAATACGCTTGGTACTTTAGGAATAATTTCAACGAATATTAATCTAAACTCCATATTCTTACAACCAACGCTAAGTGGATTGATTACGTATTTATGAAATTAAGCAGCTTATTGACTCTGGAAATCGAGTAAGGTATATGTAAGTGATATATTCTGAATCGGATGACTAGCTAATACAATATTATAGCATCTTATAAGCACCTACTTAGAAACTTGCGTACATGATGATCTCTCATTGTAAAGTTCATTGGCTGGAGAGATAGATCATTGAGTTCATTAATACTACCGAGATATAAACCTCTAAAGTGTCTACATTGATTGACTTCACTAGCCAAATAGTCTAATTAATCAACTGTTATTTGGGTTGGCTGCAAACTTTTACTGTACAATAGAAAAACAACGCGTCCACCACACAAATTCAGCGAGACACCAAAAAAAAATGTCAATAATACCGAGTAGAATCTTGACCAAGCTACATCTCATCTCCACTAATTAAAGACTAATCTGCATGAGAATCACAAAGAAAAGGTTCTTTGTACCGAAGGAACCAGAGCCAGAACCAGAAACATCTCGAAGCAAGAATGAACCAACAAAGGAAAATTCACAACCATTATCATCTTCACTTGCAACTACCGAACAAGAAACCTCATTATTTGTCAGCGATGATGATCTCCTGGATGATCAACCCCAATCAGATGCTTCAATTATAGAAGAGCAGCCACTGAAAATATCAAACTCACAGTTCAATCAAGAATTAATCTCGTCAATGGGTGATATATCACCAGTCGTGCTATCATATTTATATAACAAATTTGGTCAGTTCCCAGATTGCGTTAAATTGGCGACCAAGGAATTATTAACGTGTCCTCCTGATATTGATGAACTATTACAAAAGGAAAATACTCAGACTCAAAACCAACAGATTGCTGCAACAGCCCTGCAACGAAATAGATCAAAGAGACCCATCAGTCAGGATATTTCATCACAACTACAATCGTTAGAAAAGAGAATGCATCTAGCTTCACAATCAATGAAGGATGAAATAAAACAAAATTCGTGGCAGAAATACTTGGGTACCATAGATGTACAAGCATGGGCAACAAGACCGACGTTTCGCCCTTTGAAATATGCTGATAAATTGATTGTTAAGCGATTAATACCGAGAAATTCAAGTATGAAAAATAGTTCAATTATTCGGCTTTGTACTGCTGATGAACAACAACGGGAAATTGGCAGAATACCAGAAGATTTAACGAGAATTTTATCGCCATTAATAGATTTAAATATTGCCGAGTTCGAAACCACAATATTAGAAGAGACAAACAAGAGGTTGAGCATTGGTGATTCATTCTTTGTACAAATCGATGTATTTTTGAAAAATACTGGGTTCGTTAAGAATCTCGATGTGATAAATGAAGAAGAGAGCAAAGTTTCTAATTTAAAATTGAAAAAGCAAGCAACAAAGACAGGATTCAATTTCGCCAGTGAAACTGAAGGAGAAGCAGCATTGAGACTTCGTCAATTTGCGCTTTATAATTTATTTGAGCGACTCCATATACGTCCAATGAGAAACTCCGTTGATACGGAAAATGATAATGATGATACTAATGTTGATAATGATTTGGTTGATATGGATGGACACTCCCAAGAACCAATAGATATAAATTCTGATCTGGAAGATGCGAATAATGACGAAGAACACCAACAGCTTAATCTTGATCAACTTCGAGAATTTTATCAAGCTAATAATCAATCGAAATTATTAGATAGTTTACCGGAATCGACCAACCCACCATCAGAAAACTTCAAATTGAAATTGAGACCATATCAAAGACATGGATTATCATGGATGTTAACTCGAGAAAATGAGATAAATGTTTTGGATCAATTATCAGGTGAGACTGAAGGTTTGACAACACAAGGTAGACTGAATATTCAGGAGAATCAAGCCGGAACAATGAATCCACTTTGGAGACGATATAGATGGCCACGGGATTGTTCGTTTTCTAAAAGTACGCAAAGTTCGACACAGCCGTCTTCCAGTCAATCAGATAAGTTTTTCTATGCCAATATGTATAATGGAGAACTATCCATTGAGAAACCAATTATTAAGAATAGTCTACGAGGGGGGATCTTGGCGGATGAAATGGGATTAGGAAAGACTATTTCTACATTGGCATTGATAAATTCAGTCCCATACGACCTGGAAGCTGTTGATATCAGCATCCGAAGAGGACAAAAACCATATGCTTCCAGAACAACGTTAATCGTGGTTCCAATGTCGCTTTTATCCCAATGGAAACTGGAATTTGAAAATAGTAATATTAATAAAAACCATATTTGTCGGGTTTATTATGGGGACGAAGTGGAGTCAAACTTAACCTATTCCTTATGTAATAATAAAAACACCGATAAAATCCCCGTGGTGATGTTGACAACCTATGGTACCATTTTAAATGAATTCTCAAGAATTGCCAAAGCGCGAGATATGCAAGGTAATTTACCTCAAATTGGATTATATTCAGTTAAATTCTTTCGAATTATTCTTGATGAAGGACATAATATTCGGAATCGAAATACCAAAACCGCCAAATCAGTTTATGAACTTGATCTGGATCGAAAATGGATCTTGACGGGGACACCCATTGTCAATAGATTGGATGATTTATATTCATTAGCCAAGTTTTTACAATTAGATCCATGGGGGAATTTTTCATATTGGAAAACATTTGTCACTTTACCATTTGAACAAAAGAAGATTTCCCAGACTTTGGATGTGATTAAATCGATTCTTGAACCTATTTTCTTAAGAAGAAATAAAGATATGAAGGGGAAGGATGGGAAACCATTGGTGGAATTACCAGCAAAGGAGGTTGTGATTGAGGAGATCAAGTTTAATGAACAAGAAGAGAAATTGTATAATTGGTTTAAGAAACGTGCCCATTCTTCATTTGCCGAGGGAATGAAATCAGGACAATTATTACGACAATATACTCAAATATTAACCCATATTTTACGGTTGAGACAAGTTTGTTGTCATATGGATTTGATTGGTGGTGCTCATGAGATGGATGATGATGTGATTGATATGGAACAAGATGAAGAGATGAAGTCGTTTTTGAAAGGAATTAAGGAACAACAACAACAACAAGTCAAGTTTGAGAATGATACTGAAGTAAAGAAGATTATGTATCGATTATATCCAAAAGTAAACCTAACAGAATCAGAATGTTCTATTTGCACCACATGTCCAATTCCAATGGGAGAAATGACAATTACGCCCTGTGGACATTCCTATTGTCTTTCATGCTTATTAGAACATTTAGATTTTAATGATGGCAATGCCAATAATGTTAAAAAGTGCCCCAATTGTCGTGAACCAATCTCGAAATATAAACTATTCCGAATCCGAAACCAACCCACCACCACCAATGAAATCAGGTTTCACACGGGACAAGACCTTGCCATTTCCGAGAAATACAATTTCCAAATCTATCTTCATGATCCAAATCGATCATCATCAAAGATCCAAGCGTTAATCCGTCATTTGCACAATATAAAAACCCAATCCCCAAATCTGAAATGTATAGTATTCTCGCAATTCTCATCATATCTCGACCTAATCCAAACCGAACTCAAACTCCAAACCAACGATGAATTCATAATCTACAAATTCGACGGGCGGTTAAATATCCAAGACCGCCAGAAATTATTACTCGAGTTCAATGAACCAATCACCACTGGCAAAGTCGCCGTGTTGTTGTTGTCGCTCAAAGCCGGCGGGGTGGGGTTGAACTTAACGACGGCGTCGCGAGCGTTTATGATGGATCCATGGTGGTCGCCGAGTATTGAAGACCAGGCGATTGATCGGATTCATCGCATTGGTCAGAATGATACCGTGAAGGTGGTTAGGTTTATTATGGAGAATAGTATTGAGACTAAGATGTTGAAGATCCAGGAGAGGAAGAAGAAGATGGGTGAGGCGGTGGGTGCCGAGGAAGAGGAGAGGCGAAAGAGAAGAATTGAGGAGATTCAAATACTTTTTGAGGAGTAGGAGTACAAAGTATAGTTGTCAAATATAAAAGTTGTAGATTTTTTATAAAAAAAACTAGTAGTTATAGAATACTTTAAAACAATAGCAATAATACCGTTGGGAGGGGGAGAGCTGGTTAAACTTTTGCCAATGGTTCAGTTTCCCGTTTTAACCATTTATAAACAAAACTATGTTTTTCAAAACTATTCCCCAATTCATTCCAAATATCATCATGGTACTTATTCAACCATGCCAATTCTTCATCAGTCAACAAATGAACATCAATCAATCGCTTACAAAATGGAACTCTAGTCACCGTTTCAAATTCAAAAAACTTGCGGCCATTATATTCCATCCCACTATCTTTAACATACATCACATTCTCCAATCTGATTCCATACCCTCCATTCTCATAATACCCGGGCTCGTTAGAGATCAAATGGCCCGGTTTGAGACAATTAGCAGCGGCATTGGGACGCGGTCCAATCCCAATGGGTCCTTCGTGCACATTCAAAAAGGCGCCGATTCCATGAGAAGTTCCGTGTCCGTAATCAAGACCATATTTCCAGAGATATTGTCTTGCGATTGAATCGATTAAGTTCCCCGTGGTATTCTCGGGGAATTTCAAATTGGCGAGGCCAATGTGGCCCTTGAGGACTAATGTATACCGTTTGATTTCTTCCGCGGTGGGGGTTTCGAAATGGTAGGTTCGTGTAGTATCGGTTGTTCCTTCCATAAACTGTGATCCTGAGTCATTGAGATATATTTTCCCTGGGTTGATGACGGCACATTGTCCCTTGGTTGGTTTATAATGGATAATGGCTCCATTTTCACCACTGGCACTGATGGTGGAGAAGGATAATCCGACAAAATTATCTTCTTGTTTTCTAAATTCGGTTAATTTCTCATCAGCATCACATTCATCAATTAATTCCGATTGATTGATTAATTGATCTTCTAACCAGGCAAAGAATTTGATCAATGCTCGTCCATCTTTAAGATGGGCAATTTTAGCTCCTTGTAATTCAACTTCATTTTTTATTGCCTTCAAGTCTTCAACAGGGGATAAACCCGATGCGAATGAACATTTCAAATTACGAACAACTTCCCAACTGGCATTATCAGGGATGAAAAATTGTTTATTGTTGATGGTGAATTCTTTTGATATTGATTCTAAAGTAGAATAAAATGATGTATATGGTAAAATTTCAACATTGTCTGCAGTTAATTTTTCAGTAATTTCATTTGATAATCGGTCAGAATGGATAAATAATTTGGTCGAATCCTTTGTTATAATCATAAAACTAAAGAAAACCGGATTGAATTCAATATCTTGACCTCGTAAATTTAAAATCCAAGCAACTTCATCTAATGCAGTTACAACTAAACCTTCAACATTATCCTTAAAACATTCTTTTTTGATATTTTCGAGTTTTGTTTTTGTATCTTGTCCTGTAAAGCTTATATCCAAACTGGTAATCTCACTACTAATAGGTGCTGGCGGTAATTCTTCAAATTGTTCCCAAATTTTGTCTACTAAATTATCGGCAACTGCAACAAATTCAACATCAACTTTTGCTTCTTTAGGTTGTTTTGCCACTTGCTTTTCAATCACGGAATTTATCTTCTGGTAAGTTTTGTAGGTAATCAATCTTGGGTCAATACCAATATTTCCCTTTGCGCCACTATCCAAACTTAATTGAATCGCCTGTTGAACAGACCATTCTTCCCATGTTGGTTGATCTTTTGACCCTTGTTTCAATAATAACCAGTTAAAATCCAATTCATCAGTAGCTTGGGCAAAGTATCTTCCATCAGTTGAGAGAGCAGCCGTACCTTCAGGGACATCACTAAAGTTATTTAAATCTCTAGTTACAATTGCAACACCAGCAGAACCAGAAAACCCAGAAATAAAACTTCTCTTTTGATCATAAGGAGAAACGTATTCCGATTGATGTTGGTCTTCAGATGGGATAATATAAACTGCTAAATCACGTTGGGCCATTTCACGACGTAAGAATTCCAACCGTTTGGAAGTATTGACTTCTTTAGCTTCGGGTAAGCATAATGAAGCTGGGTTAAGGGTGAAGACTGAACCTTTTCTTGATGCGCTGGCGTAGCCACCAGTACCAGTTCTACTAAGGGAGATTCTCTTTGCAAATGTGACTGATTGTCTTTTTGATCTTGATAATAAACCAGGAGAACAGGTGCAATTAGCACATTGAGGTCTTGCTACTCTGGGCATTACTAGTCGTATCAACTTTGAGTATTGGTGATTATATATCTGTTGGAAATATTCAAAGAGTAGTGTTGATTAAAAAGATTATTTAGTAAATTAAAGTTTTCTGCCTTTCTCTGTGGGATTTGTCTCTTTTTGGTTTTTGTCTCTTTTTTGTTTTGGTTTGGTTTATAAAGGAAAAGGCACAAGAAATATTTATACACTTATATATTTATACAAAATAGTATATACACAAAGGGGAAATGATTATGGGAGTGATAGAGTATATATATATACAGGTAACACTATTCTAGTACTACTCTTTCCTTTGTAAATACTGTGTGTGTAATACAATTACTACTATATGATATTTGGTATGTGTCCATCTCTATAAATTTATAAATTATCAGATGATTAATTGAATATCAGATGATTTAAAACACAAGCAAATGCAAGAAAACACACAACGTAACACACTAGCATAGTAACTTAACTACAAGAAAATCATAGTAATAGAATGTATATAGATAGATACATGTTTGAATTACACCCCCCACACTAATTATAAATTATCTTAGATACAAGGTTTATTTCTATTGTTTTATCACTAGAGCCAGTTTTAGCCACTCAATAAGATGGCTATAGTAATCAACTCTACTAAACAATAAAAACAAATAGTATTAGAGTATTACTATAAGCCATATGATACTACGGCATCTCATATACCAATTGGATGAGAATAACATCATTCATGGCTTGTAAATAGATAGATAGATTGATTGATTGTAAAGATAATATTCTTGTTTCATTTGCGAGTTGTATGACATTATGGACTTCATTCATTGGAGATTTCTTTAGTGAGAGAGCCTTGCAAATTTTAAATTACTTTTGCAACATTAGCGCCACTCCCTTTGAAGGATGTCAGGTTATTAACAGAATTGTACATGCATGATGATTGTAAGTAGGATACTCCCATGAACACATTAATCAATTGTAATATCATAATCCCCAGTATGGATGTTCTCTGTTGTCTCTCATTTTCAATTTGGCAACCCAATTCGTGATTCTTTTTTTTTTTTTTACAACCAAACAGTAAATGATCTCTATCTATGTAATATGTTAAACAATCATACGCCAAGCTTAGACATACACCAATCCTAACTACAAATGTCCAATACCAATTTGGATATACCTAGGATCATCAATGTAAGTAGGTCATCTAGTTAACCCATCCAGAAGTCCTTGTATACTAACATAATCAAAATTACCAAACAGGATATAAACCTACTTTACTCCAGTCACGATTCTAGCCATATTGCATCCATCCAAGAAAGATTACAAACATACCAAAAGAGCAGTGAAGGCTATCAATTGGGAATTGAATTGTTAAATCACCCAGAAAAGACGGTGAAATATTTCGGAGCATTGACATTGACAGTATACTTGAACACCCATGTAATACCGAATGATCAGATTGATGTCGCCTTTAATGAAATTCTTAATCATGTATTAGCATTATCCACAAGCGATGCATTTAATGAAAATTTATTTGTTATAAAGAAGCTACTTAGTAACTTAGCATTGATTCATATTAATTATTTCCAACATTTCACTACCGACCCAATATGTACACTTTTATCATCCATGTTGCAGATTCCAAATATTCAACAACAGCAATTGACCGATATAATCAGTCAATTGAATGATGAAATGCACTACGAATTACTATTGACATTTCTATCTATAATAGTGGAAGAAATCTCGAGGCAGACGGATTATCTCCCCGATTTGCATACACTCATCCACCAATCGATATTTCAACATCTTAAAATAATATACCAAAGTCTATATCAAAAGTCAACTGTGCTTCCAAAGAAATTGCAATTACTTTCCTTAGAGAGTTTGAACTCATGGGTCGTATACATATCCATCGCCGAGAGCCATTCCGATCAGAGATATGGCGATGACATGGAAATTTTTATAACCTATTTGTTAAAGCAATTTGAATTGGGTGCTGAAGTAATCACCATTCCCCAAGATAACATCGAAATCTACAACCAGTCTTTCACGGTATTAACTGAAATTCTTGACAACATTCCCCGCGTTTTGTCAAAGTTTAAAGCACCATTGCTTGGCATTCTTTTCGAAGAGGCAAACTTTGGTGTTTTATTCATCAATTCAATTCTCACTGATGAAGATTTCGCAGAAATGTATTCACTGGAAATTCAAAACTTTGTCAATTTGTTGATTACATATTTATCGCTGAATTTAATCCACTTTGCAAGAACTATTTTATCTGATTCGACGGGTAGGATAATAAGGATCTTCATAACCTTAACAAATTGCAATGGTAACCCAACTGAGGATGAAAAAATTAGTGAACAATTGCTTGCATTTTGGGAAGAATTTGCGAATACATTCATTGATGACGCCGATGCCATACGAGATATAATATTCAACGAGGAAACTCTTACTCAATATAATTCAACAAGAGATGCTATCTTCCATGAAGTAAGCCAAATATATTTCAAGAAAATACGAATGTTCCCCAACGCCACCAAAGAATTCTCTCATTATAGGAATCAAGTATCCGAATTGTTTATATTATTCTATTCAATGTTGGGATTATCATTATATTCATCGTTATGCGATCTTGTTAGGATAAACTTGATTCAACTTCAAAGTGAAAATTCCGAAGACACAGTCAATGAATTGGAAACGGGATTATATTTGATTTATAAGGTGACTGATGACTTGACTTTCTATGATGACGAATTCGCCATTGGCTCATTGGTGCCATTAATTGATACGATGTTCAGAGAAAATTTGATTGGCCGGATTGAGTCCATTCCTAATCATGCTAGCAATAACATAAGTGTCACATTGTTAAACCTACTTTCATGTTTACATTTCTTTTTCAAAAGTGATGTTGGAAGTCAATATCTTCCATCCACATTTAACTTTTTATTTTCGATTATTTTGGGAAATGCAAACCCAACATTATCATTGATTGCATCGAAAACTGTCTTGAAAGTATGTCAGGATTCGAAGGATAAATTGATTGATTTCTTACCCAATTTGGAAATGATCTTACTTGAAATGTTAAAGAATCCAACTATGGACAGTTTGATTCGAGAACGAATGACAAATTCATACATTTCTATTTCTCAATCAATCAAGGATCCGGTAGATTTAGGAAGCAAGATCTATAAGATTTTAGTTCAAATTTCTGAACAGTATAACATGTTGCTGACGAATCCTGTCGGGTTATTTGGTGAAGGAGCTGCACCTGCGGCTGAGAAAATCCAGGAGATGGCTGAAGAGTACGCCACGAGTTTGTTGTCATGTATCAATGAAATAGGGAAAGCTACTGAACTACCAGAAGATCTTGAAGATTACCTTACACCAGAACAAATTTCAAACGCCAACGTATATTGGGGTGAGGATCCATTGAAAATCAAGGCTATGATTCTTGACAGTTTGAACCAATTCTCGTTGAATATGCCATCGCTTGCCCAAAACACAATAATCACTGAGAAATGTTGCAGTATTTTGAAGTCAGGTTTGTCTGAGCCAATTGATGGCCCATTGAAGTTTGATCTTGAAGTTGTGTTTTCCTACTTGATTGTCAAGATTAAGAATTGTAATGTTCAAAGCATTCCACCTATTTATCAACTTTTAGAAACCATTGTAATTACAAGCACGAAGGAGCTAACTCCAGAAACATTGGACACTATCCTTCAGAGATTATTTGGAGACATATATCCGATTTTAGAATCTGATATTGACCTCATCAAGGCGTCGATTGCTATGTTTTCAACAATAATTGAACGTCGTCCTGGTTTAATTCTTCAAAGTCAATTATTCCAAGATAGAATACTTACATATGCCTTGTGGAGTCTAAAGAACCACGAAACATTTATTGTTAAAGCAGTGATCAAATTCTGGGTGAATTTAATTACTTTGAAACGGGGCAATGCCAATGATCAATTCATTGTTCGGGAGTTATTTACTAAAAAATTAGTACTTAGTAATGAATTACCGTTGGGATATGATTTGACAGGAATGTTAATGACGCAATTTGTCGAGGCTCCTCGATCAGCATTGGAATATTATTATCCGTTATTTCGGAACTTGATTGGTAAGTTCCCCATGGAATATAAGACTTGGTTATTATATTTCTTGGTTAATAATTCCGTGGGTGGGAAAGTTCAATTAAATGCGGTTGAAAATGAACAGTTTGTGAATAAGTTGATGATAACCCGGGGACAACGACAAGCTAATGAAGTATTAAAGAATTATTGGTTACAAGTGAATAAATTGACTGAGTATAGAAAATAATCAACATATATATACTACAATACATTAAGAAAAAGACAAACCAAACTAAACTAACTAAACATACACTCCACTCCTAACTCAACAACTTCTCCAATTCTTTACACAAATGCTCTGATTCCGCATTATAATCAACATTATCAATGCCCACCGCTTGATATCTCACCCTCAATTCATCATTATACGTATCCTGTCTAGCTCTAATTCTGAAATTGTATTCTTTGAAAGTAATCCCATTTATCATTTCCATGAAATCATGTTGATCAGGGGCTTCTTTCAACTTGATCAATTCTCCAGCATCCATGCCCCCAAATAATTTCCTGGCCTCATTGTCAAATAACGTAATCCAAATTTGTCCTGATGAATCCATAACGGCACAATTGAAAATGTATCTATATGTAGGTTCGTCATAATTCTTATCACATCGTTCACATCTCCAGGTCTCATCATGGGCTTGTTCGGTTAATTTTCGATTACATGGTTGTGGGGGTCTGCCTGTTGTCGTAGTACTTGTTGGTTGGACGATATTTGGACAGGCGGGGTATGCGAAGTTTTCATGCTTGGTGAATGAAATGGTGGCCTTAATGGTGAAATAATCAGGTTTTTCCGATTTGCCCAATTCTTCATCCTGGGCCTGGGCGATTAATTTCCGGGATTCAAACACCCCACTGCCCGATGAGGAGGAGGATTCGACTTTGAGACTCTTGAATGATTCGTTTATTCCTTGGTTATCATACCATCCTTTCAATTGATACGCGTCAGGGGTCTCGGGGTTGGGGATTAATGAACCCGATTGGGTTAATGTTAATGACCGACCATTAAAATCTTGGGTTTTACAGCCTTTAACGGCGATGATTGACCCCTCGGGGATGTTGAAATCTACGGCAGTAGCGTTCCATAATCCAATATCGATGGCAAATCCAGTTTCGTCAACAATGGTGATATCTCTACGATCAAATACTTTCCCGGTTGATTTTGCCGTGATTTGGAATGCTTCATTCACGTGCTTTAAGGCACCAATGACATCAACTATGGCATTTGCTTCAAGGTTTTGGATTTGGTCTAATTTAACAAAGTTGAAATGTAATTTGGGGACATTGGTAGTATCAAAACATTCAACAATTTCGGTATCTCTATCCAAGGTTAATTCATAAGGATGGGATAGGTGATTAAATTTTTTATTTGAAGCTTGTACTTTGGCCTTGGAGATATAATAAACTTTACCTTCTTCTAATAATTTATATCCTCGTTCAGCAGTTTCATTAAACGCACTAGCTTTGATTTCATCTGATTCATCTAAGAAATTAACACTAAACAATTTTCCTTCTCCTCTTGCGTTTGACCAAGTTCTAAGGTCGCCCTTGTATGAAACTCTAGCTTTAATAGTCCAATTGTTTTGATATGGCGATAATGTTTCAATTGGAGTGACTCTACGACCTGGTTGTTGTTGTTGTTGTCCCATTGACGAAGCACCACCACCATAGGAAGTTTGTTGGTGCATGGCCAGTTGTGGTGCAGGTACAGGTGATTCCGACTTGGCCATTCCTTCATGGGACCCACTTGCTCCACCAACCTTTTTCGATATTTGTAAATAATCATCTTCAGAATGGGTTGTATAGTAATTATCAATAGGAACAAGGGTCTCAGTTGGTTTTTCTCCGACTTGAGAAATCAATTCACATTCTTTAACCAACAAGATATGTTTCTGAGTGGCGAAAACACTATATTCCTTAATCTGCAAGATTGAATATCTAGAAAACCCGTTATTTTCCAAATATGGAACGCATTTTTCATCAACTAATCCATGACATGAATAAGTACCATCATTAACTAAGATTCTGAATTTCTTGACGTCACCAGTGACTTGGACTGGTTTGATGTTGTTTACTTGGAGGACAAATGGTGGTTTGACATTGTCGCGATTGGAGATGGAGAATATATCTTTTAATACTCCTCTTGAGAGTGTGACTGTCATGTTGGGTATGATTGATGTGTGGATGGGAGGGTATTAAGTTCAAACACGCGTGTGGTTAATGGAAAGAAGAGAAAGGTCAAGGTGATTGATTGTTTTTTTTTTTGAAGACGCGATTTTTATTTTTATTTTTATTTTTATTTTTCACTTGCTGTTAGTGTAGAGTGAGTGAGTGAGTCGGTGGCTGGCTGAGTAAGCGTGTACATCATACATGAATTACTAGTGTAAGGATGAGTATACAGCAAGTCAAGATGATGACAATGGTCACTATACGTGTTTATAGTGTACATTCACGAACCAATTCTTTTCACATATTCTATTAATAAAGCTATAATAAGAAAACTATTAAAAATCAATCTATATCCCCGCTAACCAAAGAACATTTTCAATAAACATATAAAATCCAGTTACATAATTGGAATGTCCTTTCTCTCTTTACAACTTAGGTTGGAGTCCCACTGCATTGAACAATTCATCTTTATCATTAATTCTAACTGCACCACTCTTCAACAATGCCTTGGTCAAATCATCAATCAAATCATCACAATTCTCAATCCCAATACACAATCTAATCAAATCTTCCGGGAATTCACGTTCTTCTCTCGTTTTGGCATCAATCGATGCATGAGACATCTTACATGGCATAGAAATTAATGAATTCACACATCCAAACGAAACGGCAATTCCGAAAATTTCCGTACTTTCAACAATCTTTTCCGATAATTTAATACTTCCAGTTTCAAAACTTAAAACTGCTCCGAATCCTCTACACATTGAGTTATGTAATGCATATTGCGGATGCGATTTCAAACCCGGGTATCTTACTTTAAATCCAATTTGTTCCAAGAATTTGGCAATACGAACACAATTTTCTTGTTGTCTTTCAACTCTAATGGCCAAAGTTCTTAATCCTCTACTTAATAACCATGAATCAAAGGGTGATAATCCGCATCCGGTGGAATTAATCACATAATATAATTGTTCAGCCAATTGTGGTGATCTAGTAGCAATTACCCCTGCCATAATATCATGGTGTCCATTAAGATACTTGGTTGCTGATTCGTATTGGATATCAACACCTAAATCCAAGGGAGTCATTAATATTGGGGACATCATGGTATTATCAAATACCACAATTGTATTTGGATTAACCTTATGTGCATGTTCAGCAATTTCCTTGACATTTACCACTTTAATCAATGGGTTTGTAGGAGATTCCAAAAAGATCATTCTTGTTTTCGAAGTTATTTTAGATTTTATTAGTTCTGTGTTTGTAGTATCATGATGATGAGCAATTATATCTCCCTTTGTATGTAAATAAGTCAATAATCTATGAGTACCACCATATAAATCATCACCAGCAATAACTTCATCTCCTGGTTTTAATAATCTTGTGATTACATCTAAACATCCCATACCTGAACTGACAGCAAATGCATGATTAGCCTTCATGATTTTCGCCAAGTGGTTTTGTAAATGAGTTCTTGTTGGGTTTCCTGATCTTGTGTAATCATATTCACCCATATTAGATAACGAATCTTGTTTAAACGTAGCAGACTGATATAATGGTGCTACTGATGCATTGTATTGGTCACCTGACTTACTGAATACTAGTTCAGTTTCAAGGCTATATGACTTCTTCTTGCTCATGTTTAGATGGTAATCTTGGGTGTATACAAATGTAGGTGTGTGAAGGAAAAGAAGAGGGTGTTGTATTGAAATGTAGTTTTATGGCTAATGAGTCAAAAAAGAAATTTGTGTGGAGGAGTCAAGAAAAAAGGAAAATGAAAAAAAAATAGAACAAACAGAAAAAGGAAAAAGAAAAAAAAATATATCCAGTGATTTCACGTGAGATGTGTCGTGTGTGTAGATTTCAATGTCACGACATACACACACAGTTCACATTTCCTAAATATCAATCAAACAGTTCGATATAGCTGACTACTACCAACTTTACTATGAAAATATCTACACAATAAACCCAATTTAACTTTATAACATTTACTTTTATTATTAAAAAAACTTTCATTGAACTTAAGATGATGATTGTATTATACAGAATATAAAAAACAAAACTAACCACAACAATAACCAAACTACTTCATCCTCCACCCTTCAAACAAATGCAAAAAATCAAGAATACTAGTCTATTATTATTCTTATAAATCAGCTCTGGTAAACTTTCTAATATCATTTGGTTCTTCGCTTAACAACACCTTACGACCACTGAATGGTTCACAAGAATGTCTACCAGAAACAGGACCTATCTTGGTCAATTCCTTACCCGATTGTAATTGTTTCAAAATTTCAACAGTAGCTTCTGGAGTTAAATCTTCATGATAATCATCATTAACCGCAAGCATTGGAGCATTGACACATGCACCCAAACATTCAACTTCTTGTAAAGTAAACAATTTATCTGGGGTAGTTTGACCTGGTTTGATACCCAAATGATCTTGGACCGCCTTCATAATACCATCACTACCACATAATTGACATGGAGTAGTAGTACAAACTTGTAAATTGTATTTACCCATTGGTTTTCTATTGTACATGGTATAGAAAGTAGCAACTTCATATACTCTCATTGGTGGCATATCCAACATCTTGGCAACGTAATTCATAACAGAAATAGAAGTGAATCCTAATTGACGTTGTCCTAAATCCAAGAGGGGCATACAAGCACCCTTTTTGTATTGTGGTGGATATTTGGCAATGATTTCTTGAGCTCTTTTTAAGTTTTCTGAATTGAATTCAAATGGTATGTTTTGGTTATCTTCTGGGGTTTCTCTATGAACAGAGATGATGGATGAGTATCTCTTTGACATGGTGGTTGAGACTCCAACTTGACGAAAGATGGTGTTTTGGATGATTGAACGAGACAACATGATTGGTGTGTATGTATTTGTAAATGTTGTTGTGATATAGTAAATTGAGTGAGAAATAAATAATGAAAATATAATAAATAGTAGACAAGCTTTAGTCGTGTGTGTGTGTATATATATGTATAAGCTTAACTGTGGGGGTAAGTCTTGTGTTGTGTTTGGTGTAAATCAAATGGTGTTGATGGTTGGTTGGTTGGTTGGTTGGTTTGTTCTACAACCAATGGCTAGATCTTTTTTTTTTTTTTTTCAGTGTCTATAGTAGTTAAGTTAATAGTTGTTAGTAGTTAATAGTTGTTAGTAATAGTTAATAGTACTAACAAAAAAAATTTTTTAAAGTGTAATTTTCATTTAATTGTCATTGATTGGATAATTACTATATGCAGGCAATAATGTCTACTGAAATGCTAAAACGACATATGTCGTTTTAACATATAAACATATACAAACGTCCCCACAAGTATAAACTACCTACAGTTCTTCACTAGTCGTCCTACTGAATAATCATCCATTGAGAAACAGCTTACTGATAAAAAATGGACTAGTCAAGTAGATTGATTGTTGCTCGTATCAGAATATGAAGAACACCAAGAACATTCCTAACATTCAGAGGATTACATACTTCAATGCCAGTATCTTCCACATGGACGTTATTATCGGTTGCTTCTACGTTGGTTGATAGTTTGCTAATCAAAATGTGTTACTGTTGTCTTGGTATCAATAATCTTATAATTCAGACTCATCAATCAAATCAAATTATTATATCATAGTTGCAAGAAACCATTTTCACACGTAAATTTCATGTCAATCGATCCAATAGGATCCATTGCATGAGTAGTTACTCATTAATCAGTCATAGGTTCATCTGGTTTATCTAAGAAGAGTGGTTATAACACATAATTGCTAGACAATTGCAGCGGAGGGAAGTTGCTGTTAATATGCAGGAAAATATGATATCACTCACTGATAACAAAATTCACGTGACATTGAGTAATCAGAATGGAAAGTGGATTTTCCATCTTGAAAGATGGTTATAAATATTTGCAATCATCCTCCCTCCAATGGATTCCATGATTCGGTTCTTTCTACTTCATTGATCTTACATTTGTGACAGGTTATCAAATGCCCAATTTATTAGCATCATTAAACACTGCTGGAGAAACCCATCTAGTCATCGGGTTTTCTCAAGTTGCAACTACGAGAATTAATTCCATAATTGAATCCGGTGCCACGCCTATCTTGATAACTGAAACTAAGATTGATTCGCTTCCTTCTAGTTTACTTCAATATCAAAGTGAAAACAAACTAAGAATAATATCATCCGAACTCACCATTGAAACTATTAGTTCATACCTAACCGGTTTAGGACGAGATGAGGTTGACAATATAATTGATCGAGTATTTGTCTCATTACCCATTGCATCACATGGTTTAAAGCAACAAATATACAATATTTGTAAGAAGTTAAGAATCCCGATAAATACATCCGATTCACCAGAGTTTTGTACATTTACATTATTATCAACTTATACGCTGGGTGATTTCCAAATGGGAGTAACCACTTCGGGAAAAGGGTGTAAACTTGCCCTGAGAATAAAGCGAGAATTGACAAACGCATTACCACCAAATATTGGAGATATCTGTAATAAGATTGGTGAACTCCGAACCAAGATTCAACAAGAAGATAAATTATCGACTATTGAGAGTATTGGTGAACATGATGACGATGCCATAAATTCGAGTAAACTCAATACATTTGTTCCAGAATTTGGAATATCACAAGAAGAACTCAAACTACAAAGAACAAGATGGCTTTCCCAGATTGTCGAATACTACCCATTGAAAACATTGGCAACATTGTCAATTGACGATTTAACCCAAGCATACCAAAAGCATAAACAAATCGAAACTACAGCCACCGAAACAACCTTACCTCCAACCAAGAAACAAAAGCTTGAAATCCAAAAGAAAGGGTCTCTTACATTAGTTGGATCAGGTCCAGGTTCCGTCTCCCTCTTAACCATTGGTGCATTACAAGCCATCCATTCAGCTGACCTTATCCTTGCTGATAAATTAGTGCCCCAACAAGTCCTTGATATCATCCCCACTAGAACCAACCTCTTCATCGCCAAGAAGTTCCCAGGAAATGCCGAACGCGCCCAACAAGAACTTCTCAGCCTTGGATTACAAGCATTAAACCGGGGTGAAAATGTCATTCGATTAAAACAAGGTGACCCATACATTTTTGGTCGTGGTGGAGAAGAATTCAATTATTTTAAAGACCATGGATACATACCCACCGTTATCCCCGGTATAACCTCGGCATTGGCGGCGCCAGTACTTTCCAATATCCCTGCTACCCATCGAGAAGTAGCTGATCAAGTATTAATATGTACAGGTACTGGTAGACGAGGTGCTGTTCCTAATTTACCCGAATTCGTCCCCTCTCGAACCACTGTATTCTTGATGACATTACATCGAGTAGTTGAATTCATACCTAAATTGATTGATGAGAAAGGATGGGATGGGGATTTACCAGTGGCGATTATTGAACGGGCATCATGTCCTGATCAACGTGTCATTCGCACCAGGTTGAATAAGGTCGCTGCTGCGGTTGAGGCGTGTGGATCAAGACCTCCTGGGTTATTGGTTACTGGGTATGCGTGTGAGGTTATTTATGGTAAAGGTGTGGATGGTGGGAAGGATTGGGTGGTTGAGGAAGGGTGTGAGTGTGTGTTTGATGAATCGTTTGAGTCGATTGTGAAGTATGTTGGGAAAGGTGGGGCTGGTGAGGATGAATTGGTGGTTTCAAGTGTGCAAACGCCGGAACCGGAGGTGATGGTGAGTGTATAGAATGGATATATTTATAGAGACGATTTATAGAAATGTATTTATTAATAGTTTATGAGAAGTAGATATTCAGTTGGGTTTCTCTTGTGAATTGGGAAATTCAATTACTATTCTTTTGCAATCTTGTTCGGGATGAGATATCGATTGATTGGGTGCAAAAAATTTGCAAAAAATCAACTTAACAAGTCTACAAACAAAAAGTATCCAATAAATAACCATAGAATTGGGGACTAAAGCTAACAGTCCAACGAAGGGATCAATACTAGTGGACACACGCTGTGGAACTGAACCAAGAAATCAATACCAATGGACCCACACCGTGGCTAACCCTTGTATACCGAAAACAAATAACCAATGTCTTGTCATAAATTATGTCAACTCACGTGACACTAATACTTCCAATTATTAAAATTATTTTTTTGTGGAATCAAAAAAAAAAAAAAAGGTTCAACAAAAACTTTTCCATCCGATAAGCGAAAAGGTGCCGTAGTTAGTTTTAGTCATCCACCTGCCCAATTTATTGAAATACAAAAATGCTTCTTACTAAACGAACCCTTGCTACCACCAACCGATTACTCAATTTCACCACTAGACGAACAATGACCACTTCTGCCAACGGTAACGACAATCGCGACCCCACCACCCTCCACAACCCATATTTCGACATCAAACCGGGCCAAAAGGACATCTGGACGCTCATAAACGAGACGGCGGCGCAAGCGGCCCAAGAATCGGGTAAACCATTAGCCAATCTCGGCCAGGGGTTTTTCTCGTACAACCCGCCTGATTTCGCGCTTGATGCTGTTCGTGAGGCCATTACTGAGCCCCGATACAATCAGTATGCGTCAGCAAGGGGGAATCCCAACTTATTGCATGAATTAGCTCGGCATTATTCTCGAGGATTGGGGCGGGAGGTTGGTGTGGATGAGATACAAGTTACGACGGGGGCTAATGAAGGGATGTTTTCTGTTTTCTTTGGGTTTTTGACGAGGGGTGATGAAGTGGTTGTGTTTGAGCCGTTTTTTGATCAGTATATTTCCAATATCGAGATGACGGGTGCGAGGGTGAAGTATGTTAGTTTGAAGTATCCCAAGGAGTTTGATGGTGGGGTTGTGAGTGGGGATGATTGGAAAGTGGATTGGGACGGGTTGGAACGGGCTATTGGACCCAAGACAAAGATGATTGTGATTAATACTCCGCATAACCCAATTGGGAAGGTGTTTAGTGAGGAGGAATTGGTGAGGATTGGTGAGATTGCCATTAGGAATAATTTGATTTTGGTTAGTGATGAAGTATATGAGAATTTATATTATCAGGATAAATTCCCACGACCAGCGGCATTGGCTCAATTGCCAGAATTGGCAACGAGGACATTGACCGTAGGTTCTGCGGGGAAATCGTTTGCTGCTACTGGTTGGAGAGTCGGATATATTCATGGACCGGCCAATTTGATCAAGTATGTGACTGCGGCTCATACGAGAATTTGTTTCTCCTCGCCAGCGCCATTACAACAAGCAGTTGCCCAGGGGTTTGTTGAAGCTGAAAAGTTGAATTACTTCGAAGCTACCAGACAAGCGTATCGTAAAAAGTATGACTTGTTTACGAAAGTATTTGATGAGTTGGGATTACCGTATACTACTGCCCAGGGTGGATATTTCTTGTTGGTTAATTTACTGAAGGTTAAGATTCCACAAGATTATGAATTCCCTGAGGATATTAGTGTTAGAGGAACCTTGGATTTTAAATTGGCCTATTGGTTGATTAAAGAGATTGGAGTGGTTGGTATCCCCCCAACTGAATTCATTACTGAAGCTAATAGAAAGGGGAATGGGTTAGAGAATTGTTTACGATTTGCCGTTTGTAAAGATGATGCTATTTTACAAGATGCAATTGATAAATTAAAGAAGTTGAAGGAATATTTATAAAAACCTGTTCCCCGTTATTAATATATATACATTTACTTTGTTAATACCTAGACTAATAATCTAAATAGAGTGTCTAATATACAATTTAAAACAAAACTTCATCTCGCCAAAATCATCAAACCC
This sequence comes from Hemisphaericaspora xylanilytica, assembly GCA_030563365.1. Taxonomy (NCBI): domain Eukaryota; kingdom Fungi; phylum Ascomycota; class Pichiomycetes; order Serinales; family Debaryomycetaceae; genus Hemisphaericaspora; species Hemisphaericaspora xylanilytica. The sequence continues at coordinate 15,751 of JAKUCC010000039.1, read as the reverse complement.
ATCCTCAACGTCATGCTCAACCTCCACGAACCCATTCCTCTCCATCAAATCCCACAACACCCGTCTCTCCTCCTCATATTTGGGACGCAAGGGCACCTGGATCAACACCTTCCCCCCACCTTCCTCCTCCCTCTTCAAAAACCGCACAATCATATCCACGACCCAATAGGGATGTTGTGGCGAATAGATCGGATCACTAACCACAACACAATCAAACCTACTACGCACCCCCAGACCCATCCTCGCCACAAACGACGACGGATCACACCAGTCCAATTCACACGCCTCCACCGCCACCATCGCCAGGGAATCGAACCCGTTCAAATCAAGATTGGCCCTTAGGTTGGGAACAATCACGCCGAGATCGGTCAACACGGTATCGAAACCCATTAGGGCACACACCATGCCCACTAACCCCGTGCCGGCGCCCAATTCAAGCACGCGGCCACAGAGGTATTCGTCGCGAGGGTGGGTGAGGAGTCGCTGGGCGAGGATGAAGGACGACCCCCACGTCTTCAATCCGAGATTATCATTCGTCAAACTGGGTTCTTTTAATCGAATGCATTTGGATTCGCGGCGGTGGTGGTGGTGGTATAGGTGGTGGTGGTTGTCAAGGAGGGGTGCGAGTCCCGGGATGGTGATTTTGCGGATGAGTTCAGGCTGGGCTGTCCGGCCGCAATTTTCACTGATTCGTAACGATGCGAGATTGTGGATGGTGGTGGCGAGATCATCGGTAGTGATATTGGGGGACGGGGTTAGCCATGGGAGGGGGTTGGATATGATGTGGGTGAGATAGGCGGTGTATTCCCTCGTTTGTTTGAGTGACGCCCGCGCGAGATGGGTGAGGTGGGCGAGTTTGAGTGGGGCGTTGAAGCGGGGACAGTGGGTGGTTGTCCATGCTAGGGTTTCGGCGATGGTGGTTGGGTTGATGTTCTTTTGGGAAAAGTGGTGCCATGGGTCGATGTTGGTGGTGGTTTGGTTGGTGGAGAAGTTGAGGGTTTCGTCAGGTGCGAGGAGTTTGAGGAATGTTTCGAGGACGGGATAGGGTGGTTGGAGTTGGAGGAGGGGTAGATCGAGGATGTGGAGTGGTTGGAGATGGTCGTCGTCCTCGTCGTCATGATCATGATCATTGTCATTGTCAGTGTCACTACATGATTTTTCCGCGATGGTTACCTCATCACTGAGGGTATTCTTATCTGGTACATCATCATCAATGTCCTGTACTCTTGGTGTGAATAGAGAAAGCGGGTCAAAGTCCATTGTATATATATATCCTATTATCCTCCTATCTATCGCTAACTCAACAGCTCAGGTAAAACACTTTTTGCAATTGCAAATAAGACCATGAATCTACAAATCATCATTTCTTTCTTTTTTTTTTTTCATTTTCCCTCGTAATTAAATTACACCACAATACACAAACTAACACCCACAAGCAGCATATCCATTACTATTCAATTATATACTAAATACCAAACACGCTCCAATCACACCATCTCTCTAAAAATCAATAACTCTTCCATTAAAAGTCCACTCATCATGACCATGCTTCAATGGATCCTGTTTAGGCCCACCCCTTTCCCCCGTCTTTGGGTTCACATCCCCCTCAAACTCAGGAATGGTCTTCAAATAGGCAAAACTACCCATATCAGTCTTGACCACCGGAGGGGGTGGGGGACCCGATACCACTTCTTCTTCTTCTTCTTGTTCCGATTTCTTCTGTTGTTGGGTCACCCCGGCTTCTTCCTCAGCAGCATTGGAGGGGTCACTATCGGCAAACCCGGCATTCTTGATCTGTTCATTATATTCTTCAATTGCGATTTGGGTGTTGGCGATGGTTTGTAATCGTTCGAATTCGTCTTGTTGTTCCTTGGGGAGTTTTGGTGGTCCTGGTTGGGATACTCCGAACTTTGGTGGGAATGACGATGGTGATGAATAGTAACGGAGGGTTGTGCAAATGGTGGTGGTGGTGGCGGGAGTCGTTGATGTTATTATGCGTGGTAAGTACCTAGTAGTAATTCTTGATATTGGTGAGATCATCCTGTTGTATATTTCCTTGTAGTATACCTTCTAGTAGATGGGTGGATGGGCGGGTGGTTGGTTGGTGAAGGAATGATTAAATAAATTTTTGGTTTTCCGATTCCCGGCGACTTTATAGTTTATGCCGGTGCTACCATGTGTAAATATATCAAACGTTTTTCATCATTGTGTCGTCACATACATGTACAACTACTAACTACTTCTACAAGGGATAGGTTAAGTAAGTTCAAACAGGGTATATCCATAATCAACAGTAAATCTATGAAATCTCCAAATAAAAAGGTCTATAAAACAGCAAGTCATTATCAAAACATATAAATAATACTATACAAGGGTCATTAACAAAAAAGGTAGGGGTTAATTCATTAACAAAACGGGATATTCTATGTTCATGCCCACTTACCCAACAATGCCATCAATGCCGCACCCACACACATGACGAAATATGCACCAAGCATCTTCTTCAACCCCCCGGGACCCTTAAACTCACCCGAATACAAAAACTCATGCGCCATCAACTCAACCAACCCGGTATATATCAAAATCCCGGCCGACATGGCATCAAATACCCCATTGGTAATCAAGGCACGTCTGCTTCCTGGTGGGTATGAGTCTCTAATTCCAAGTCCAATAGCAATGGCAATTGGGGTACAAATGGCAAAGATAAACGATAATATCCAGGGTGTCCATCTATACTTCTTGGTCCAATTGGTGGTGGCAATCCGAGTACCCAATCCTAATCCTTCAAACATTTGGTGGAAACAAAGGACGATATATAATGATTTGAATTCTTCTCCAGAGACGGCAAGGGCAAGACCAATAAATACCGAGTGGAAGATTATTCCAAATTCAAGGACAAATACATTGAGTAATTGACCATAGTATTGTTCCTTATTGTGGTCATTAACTGGAGTTCCTAAATTTTGTGGGTCTTGATGTTCCATTGAATGTTGGAAATGCGAAGGGTAAGCATTTTGTTTGGTTGAATGGGTATGGTGACTATGACTATCATTGGTTCCGTCATCTTCTGTTTCTTCGTCATCGATTCCTTCATCATCACCAATATTTGATTCAACGTCTTTTTTAATATAGCGTGATTCATCACCAAAATGGGAATGACTATGGGCATGACCTTGTTCAGATACTTTCCGATCAATGATATTATATGCAATCAATTCGAAAAAGAACAAAGCCATCAATGTCATTAAGCATATTCCAAATGCCCAGGGGTATTCAGTAATGACTCCAGTCAAACATTCATTTCCTAAAGAGTCAACTGCTGGTTCCAACAAGTGAATAAATGCGGTGGCTACAATTACTCCTGACCCAAAGTATTTGGCAATGAAAAAGCACCATGAGGGTAGTTTTATAAATGAGTATCTTGAGCTTAATAGGGGGAAGAAACACCCAAATGCTCCTGCTATTAATATGACAAATATTGATGATATTCTTGCGGCAAAGTTTAACCCATCGTACTCATTGGTGGTTGGGCATTCATCTCGTTTGTTTAAGTATTGAAATAGTTGATGTAATTGTTGATTCATTGTTACTACTAGTGTTATTATAGTATTATAGTTAGTAGTAGTATACTAGTTAAGTAGAATGTAAATTATGTGTGTATATCTATATATAAATCTAATTTATTAATATATGAAATCTGATATCTATATATATCTCTCTTTATATATATACACAACAGAGAAAAGTGAAATTTATTAATTAAAATAGAAATAGAAAAAATAAATAAATAGAGAAAAAAGCAAAACCACCAAGGTTGTTATTTTTTATTTTTTTTTATTATTTTTTATTTTTAATTAAAGTTTGAATTGCATTGTTTAAATTTTACGATTGTACTTGTACTGCATACAACCACCCCTCCTTTACATCAAACCAACAGGCACTGTATACACTGTACACTATATACTACTATACTAATAGACTAATAGAGTAATAGTATAATATATACTAGCAACACTACAAACACAGCAATGTAAACCAATTTGCTATATTGCTAACTACTACTACTCTATCCACTTGCCACTTTGTAGGATATTGCTCGATTTTGCTTTTGTTCCTTTTTTTTGTTGTAGATTTGCTCACATCTGATGACCTTGGTGGTTATCATGAAACAATCAACAACAACAATCAACTAACTGACTAACAACTAAGTAAACAATCAAACAATTTCATCATCAAGGTCATTCCTATTCAACAAACAAACCAAAAAGGCACTGATCATGCAATGCATATAACCATTAAATGCAATGCAATTTCTTTCACTACTTTACTAAGAAATTATTCAATTCAATCTCCACCGCCTTCAAAACCCTTTTGATTGTTTGAACCCTTTCCATCAACCCGTACATCTCTCTATTTTGCTTAGCCTAAACTCCATCAAAGTATATTTCCATTAATCATGCTTCTATATACATCTCCACTGCTTAACACATTCCTATTTCACTAACCCCCCCCCTCCGCCATTGTACCATGCCACGTGTACTTGCAATATTACATTCAATCTATACTAACCCAAATTTCAAGTATTACTACTACTACCAGGGTATTACTACTAGGGTATTACTACTACAACCCACACACACCCTACTGCAACCAAATGCATCACCAATCAAAACTTACACCACCTCCATCCAACAGCTGCATATCTAGCATACACCCAAACCACAATACTAGCAATTGCCAACCCACCTTCAAACACCACAAATCGCCTAAATTGTTCGCGCCTACCATCACCAATCACCAATGACGCAAAAAACATCCCTAAAATAGTCAAGAACCCCAAAAAGAAATACATCGTACCATAAACTTTCCCAAATTGTTGTGAAGAACAAATCTGCCCAGTACATGCCGGAATCAACGAAATCACCGCTGACGTGGAAATGCCAAATAAAATTCCAAATATATACAACATGGCAATATTCCCTCGTGCCGGTAACCAAGTGGCAAAAATGATGATTGTCGTTAAGATTGACGTGACTATCATCACGTTAAATCGTCCATATTTATCAGCCAATATCCCCGAGATTAACCGGGATGGAATCCCGCACACGTTGACAATGGTTAATAATAGATATGCACGAGTGGAGGGGATATTATAGGCTAATGCGTATGATGCAAGGTAGGTTAATGTGGTCATTGATACAATTTCAACGAGGAAAACACCCAATGTTAACAGAACAAATCGAGGGTCCTTGAGGATTGAAAAATCAAGGGCACCTTTAAGAAAATCCCACCATTTATTAAAAGGATTTAATTGTTCCGTTTGTTTAACTTCTTGTTCATCGGACTCGGTGGTAGTGGTGGTGGTTGTGGTGGCGGTGGTGGCTGCTGTTTCACCCCCTTCCTCTTCAGTTACTCTCCTCTCCTTTACCAAAACAATCGATACTGACATACACGCCAAGCAAATAAACCCCAAAATACGAATTGCCCATTTATACCCCACCAAATCATACAACTTCTGCAACATAATCGCAAACCCCGACCCGCCAACTAACCCACCAATGGTGGCAATCGAGCACGCCATGGCGCGTTTTTTCAAAAACCAATGACTCAAGGCCCCAATCAACGGCGACATGGCAAGACTAGTGCCCACGGCAGTAACAATGGAAAAACTTAATATAAACTGATATAACTTGGTCGCTTGCGCCGTACAAAATAACCCCACGCTAATGAATCCGGTACCCACCACCAACGGGTTCCTAGCCCCCATTCGATCAAACACCTCGCCAAAAACAACCCCACCGAGATACATCACCCCCAAATGCAACGCAAACACCCATCCAATGTCGGTTTTGGAAATATCGCCGAGTTGATGATTGGAGACATACGATTCAATGGCACCTAAAGAATTGGCGATTCCGAAGTCGGCGATTAGCCCGATGAAGCTCCCGACAAGGACGAGGTTGGCTTGGGTGCCTCCATCGGGGAATGAATGTGGGTTCGATTCCGAGCCATACATTAACTGGCGCGATTCACTGGAGGTGGTGGTAGTAGACGCGGCAGCATTGCTATTGGCTCGACGGTGTCGTATGATAGTTGAGGGTGGTTCCATCTCAGGGGTGTTGGGGATTGAGTGGGTGGTTACAATTTCATTTTGTTTGAGATCGGGGGTGGATGAGGTTTGTGGTGGTGGTAGTGGGGTTATTGTTGTTGGGTGTATGGCGGTCTCTTGTGAGTGGTGTCGTTGTGGGATGATTATATGTGTATCTGATTGAGATACTATTGATGTAGTTGTGCTATTCATTGAGTATTATTCGTGTAGTGTAACTTGTGTGAGTGGTGATGTAGTGTAGTGTAGGATATGGATCTGTCTTTATAAAGGTGTAGTTAATTGCAAAATTGATGAGATTGCAACAATGAAAGAAAACCGGAAAAAGAAAATATTCATGTAAGAGCAAATCAACGGGATCAAGTACCCGAACGTAAACGGCACTTGCCTGGGGGGTTTTCTTTCATTGTTTGACTCCCGCCAGTGATATGACTCATTGGGTAATGGATGAGTATGTTTGAATAATCTACCGATTATAGACTGACGAGGCGGGGGAGACATCGGTAATATAAAGCAGAGTGGAGAACAAGGGTTTAGTCTATTACTCAAATTTATTAGCAAAAATCGGTTTATGATTGGATTGTTGACTACCGGTGGTACATACAATTGTTGTAATTATATAAATGGATTGGTAATCTAAGACTATGTAGTTACTTATGGGGGGTTAACTCTTTGTTGCTAGTTGGTTTGTTTTGATGGTAGTGTCTGCTTGTATTTGTCAGAACATGATACTCTTCACTCTCTACTTAGTACTGTACTCCTCTCCTCTACTTCTACTCATTTACACAACAACAAAAAAAATGACAGGGATAAATATATTCACTAACAACAAAATTAATCAACTCCTTGTTCTATTCATCCCAGTAAAAACACAATGTCAGATAAAGATACATTAGAAACAGTAGACGTGAATGCAGAACAAGAACAAGAACAATCAACCCAAGAACGATTAGAAGCAGCACGTAAACGATTTGAACAATTGAAAAAGAAGAAACTAAAACGAGTAGGGGTAACCAAACCAAGAACAAGTATTGATACAAGTAGTAATAGTACAACTACTAATAGCACCCCCTTTGAAGGTACACCAGAAGTAGAAACAGATACTATTGATTCAAATACAAGTAGACCATCAACTACAGAGGTTAGTATTGCGAGCAGTATTACCAATGCTGGTGTGGGTATTCAGACTGATTTACCCCAGGAATCACACCAATCACACCAATCACCACCGCCACCTAGTACAGCTACCCCCACTAATGTCGGTGTCATTCAACTCCAACAAGAAATCGAACAATTGAAAATCACCATTACACAACAAGCAACAACTATTGAACAACAAGAAAAGACAATCAAGAAACTACGTGATGAAAATACCGATTTGAAATTACATCGAATGGAATTGAATGAAAAGATTACTGAATTAGAACGGGACAATCAACAATTGAAACAATTGTCCAAATCAAATTATCAACCAATGCCAGGGTCATTCTCAGTACCATCACGACAACAACCAGCTTCATCCGGTTATAATGCAAGTATAAAACCAGCAAAGCCAATGGTTACCCGTAATGAATACGCCTCAGCATCACAACAAAGTCTTAGTAAGTTCCCACAAACGGAAAACTTTCGAGAGAAACTTATGATGTGGAAAGGGTGGCAAGTAGATATGAGAAATTGGGAAGGATCAGGAGCACAAAAAGTAGCTCTATAACCTATCTATTGCTTTTCAAACAACAATTGCAAAACTATATTCATTAAGTACCCATGATATACAAAATCAGTCTATATACAAAACAACTCACTCACTCTGTCACCCTCTCTTTCACCCTCTCTCTCACCCTCGTTCATCCTCCGCTTACTTAACTCTAAACAAAGGTTCAGCATCAAGATCTCTCTTTGCCGCGTCTTGAATATCCAAAATCTCCTTATCACATCTCACAAACATAGTCTCAGCCGGCTCTAATGCCTTAATCTGTCTAACCGGGAATCCTGACGCCAAAGCACGTACTTCTTCCTTGGTCAACCCAACCTTCTTCCCCGGCTTGGATATCACGCTAATATCCCTAATCACGGGGGAATTGTTCCTATACTTCAAATCAATCCATAGTCTTCTCGTGGAGATATTGTCCGGGGTAGTCTCCGTGGGTGTCAAGTCCGGCCCCGTGGTTGACCCCTGTTGGATGGATTGTATGAAGCCTTGTTTGTATAATCCGAGCGAGAGCTGTAAGGTGAGTCGGGAGAAGGGGACGGAGGTTTTGGCTTGGTTGGCGCGTAAACAGTTTTTCAAGTGGCAGCAGTAGTTGGCTAAGTGGACTAATGACATTGTGTGTACTGTTTGACTATGGGTGGGTTGTGCTTGGTGGTTGTAGTGGTGGTGGTAGTGGTGGTTGGCTTCACTTTAAAAAGTGAAAAATTTTATTGAGCGCAAAAAAAAAAAAAAATTAAAACCATGTAATCACGTGATTACTTTTCGTTATGGGTTTTGAAAAATTTGTTGTTTTAAACAAATCAGATTGACAATATATAAGCAACACTTAACCATACACCAAAACACACACTCACACACGGTTTACACCATTGATTGGATTACACACTCAGTAGTCTCCCCCCACCGCAATGTTTGCATCTCGCTTATTAATCAAACAACAAGTATCCCGTAGATTAATCCCATCATCTACACTTTCCAAACTCACAACCACGCAATCACCGGGATTTGTATCACCCTTGCAAATATTCTCGAGAAACTATGCCATTGTTCATAAAGACTTAACCAAAAAGAAAAGCCCTAGATTGAGATATATGTTCTTAATGGTGGCCATCTCATTTAGTGCCATGTATTTCGTGTCCCATAGTGTTGACAAACGAGTCGTTAAGAAGTCATTCTCCGAGGGAGAATTTAAGGATTATGAACAACAAACGGGGTTAAAGAGAAGACATAAATTGCTTGGACACGATATGAATCAGAAATATAAGTTCTATGTTGTTCCTTATGTTCATGACCAGACCACACTTGATAAAATCGTGACGAGATTACTGGAGGTTGATGATAGTAAGAAGGTTAAAGTTATTGATCCTCAGGAATTGATTGTGCAAGAAAAGCAAGATGAAAGAAATAAGTATTGTTACTTATTGGAAGATTTGGAAGATGCGAGAAAACCATTCCCTCCAGGGTTGATTACTGCGCTTATAAAGCAATATATTTCATTCTTTATGAATACGAGAGATGGGACATTTGATACGACGTTTGTGATTAAGAATTATCCTCAACATACTGCTGAGGCTATTAAGTTTGAAAATGACGTTTCTGACATTCATGGGTGTATCTTGTTACAAGATGATATTGTTAATCAATTGCCTAATGTTAAGGATGATGATGGTGTAAGAGCAATTAGTAATGTTGATGGATATTTCGGATCAGTGGGGAAATCGTATAAATTGACCAATAGTGGGAACCAATTAGATGGCGAATTGAAGAAGGTCATAACTGAAGATTTTTAAATCGTGTATATATTGAATATGACTACCAGAAATAAATACTTGTATATATATATATAACATATCCTTAGAATTATGCCCTGTCTTGTCTATTTAAACACCTCTTCGGGAGTCTTAAACTCAATTCCAACATTCTTCGCAAACATCGCATCACTATCCAGAAAATCCCCTGGTCTTCCAGCAGCATCACCCACAAACACACTATTCTCATAATCCACCACCCACCCATTCCCACTACCACCACCACCACTACCACCCATCTCCAAAACAACCGTCTCCAAATACTTCCACATCCCCACCCCGGGCTTCCTCATCTCTCCATACATCTCCCCCTGCTCCGACCCACGCACCCCAACCCCTCGCTTCCCACCACCACCAGCACTCACCAACTTGGGCGCCGCTAATACGACAACCTCATCCACACCCAACCCATCAATCATGGAATTTATCTTAGTCGTCAAATTCACATATGACTTCTTCTTAACATCCGCCACGACGGCACCTTGGTTCGTAAACACCACCACCAAGTATCCGTCATTGATATACTGCCGAAGTGTATTCGTGACGCGGTCAGGGTGGGCACCCCACCATTTCCAGTCGTGGGGACCCCGCGAGAAGGTCGCGCCCAGTTTGGTTTCGATTAGGGTGCCGTCGAGATCAAACCCGGCGATCTTGACTGCGTGGCGGTGGTTGGTGAGGGTGGGGAGGGTGTTGGGGATGTTGGCTATTAGATTGGTTCCGACTATTTTCCATCGGGTTTTGAATGGGGGTTGTGTTGCTGGTGGTTTGGGAGAGGAGAGGGTGTTGTTGAGTTTGGTAAGGGTTTTTTGGTTGGTTGATAATTGTGGGGTTGTGGTTGGTGATGGTGTTGGTTTGGTGATTTTGTTGTTGATGGTGGTGATTGTTGATGATGCTGGCAGTTTTGATTTGAACATGGTGGTTATATCTCTGGGTGGCATGATTGTAGGTAGTTGGTAGTAATGCTGTCTATATGTGTATATATACAATGCTTGCTAAGTGTAAGTGGTGCTGATGATGATGATGATGATGGATGATTGAAAAAAATAATTTTGGAGCAATTACATGTTTGTATATTACAAGTTCCATCATCAACCCAACACCCATAAGCATGTCTCGACAACAACAACAACCAGATGACAAACTATCTACCGACCAATACGGAAGAAAGAAGTGGAATATTGAAGCATATGAACAAGAAGCGAAGTCAAAACTTACTCCTACAGCCACCACTACCTCCCAACTCACCACGACCACGTTAATCTCCGATGAATCATCCTCACAAGATTTCATCACCCACAGAAGCAAACTACTCCAACAACTGTTGAACGCAGTTAAGACCTACAACCTAATCACCCCACAAACCACCACAACCACCACCAAGACCCATGGATCAAATAAGCGATTCGGGTTTTTCTGCCCCGTGTGTGATTTATCATTTCGTGATAATCTAGCGTTGATTGACCACTTCAATTCCCCACAACATGTGAATAAAGTGAATTTGATCAGTCGAGAGCTGCGTAAGAAGCGGAAAATAGCAAAAGAAGACGGGGAAGTCGAGGAAGTCGAGGAAGTGGAAGAAGATGATCGGGGGGAATTGGAGGGTGGGATACGACGGGCTGGATTGGATGAGGTTGTTGCTATGCTTGAGAGATTGGTGAATAAGAGTATACGAAGTAAGAGTGAAGCGGGTGATGGTGGGGCGGTGGTGGGAGTATCGTTTGCTGAACGGGTAGAAAGACGGAGACGGTTTGAACAGATGAAGCGAGATAGACGAAGGGAAAAACGAGAGAAAAAGAAAAAGAGAAAGTTGGAACATGAACAGGAACAGGAGCAACAGAAAGACGGTGACAGTGGTATTGATGATATGGCATCACTTATGGGATTCTCTAGTTTTGGTAGTAGTACTAAGTAAGTAGTTAATAGTAGTTCATAGTAGTTGATAGTAGTTGATGGTAGCTGATAGTAAGTGGACATACATTTACAGGTTATCGTGTTAATATTACAGGTTGTTTCAAGTAACCTGTAAAGTTTCCCATTTTTTCTGTCTGTTTTGCTTCAACCAATAAAATGACATTGAAAATTGTTTACTCTACTTTTTCACTGTCTGTCTGTCTGTTTTTCACTCTTCACTCTTCACTCTGGATTCACCATTACTGTTGATAGTAGTACCCCCCCCTCCACTAAACTAACCTCAACTAAACAACAGAGCACATCACCATGAAGTTTAGCTTTAAAGTACCATTACAGTCATTCCTCAAGTACAAACCAGGAAAATTCAATATCAATTTAGAACGAGAAATTCGTGAAAAATTAAACACCCTACCATCCATCACCAAAGTCTATACCAACCCTGATGGTACTCCAAGAGTTCCTAGTGATGAAGAATTCAAGACTATTGCCGAATTGCAAAACTTATACTATAAAAGAAACCATTCGACTTTTAATCTTCTTGGACGTATCCCCAGAGATCATTTAGAATTATATAATGACAATTCGGAAGATTTACACCATTTCCAATTTGTTACCAAAGACGCTGGTAAAATCATCGATAAAATCCCATATAGAGATGAAGCCACTGGTGAATTAAAATGGAGAATTGTTCGTGAAACCGAGGGGGCTGAAGGTTGGGAAATCCCATATTTCTACATTGTATTGCCAATTTTCTTTTATATCTTTTATGCCAAGACTACTGACCATAGTATTCAAAGAGAAATGGATGGTCCTGAATGGGCAGAGAAGGAATTGAGATTGAGAGCAATGGAGGAATATTTCCAAGGTGATACTGCCAAGGCAATGGAATTCTTGAGTAATGAAGGTAAATCAAGTGCTGAGATTAAACAAAGAGATGAATTGGTTGTGGCTAGAATTTTGGCTGGTGATTATGATAAGTTGTCTGAAATTGCAAAGAAGATGCCAAAGGTTAAACGTGAGACTGATTCAGTGTTCAACATCTAGGTGTGTTTTCACTATTACATTTAAACATTTTATATAATTCTGATATTTATTTCCAAATGAAGAGGGTGAGTTTCTGCCCCCCTTATTGATTGTTACGACTGTTTGTTTTACTGTGATTTGCATGGTAGGTATAAATGATAATTCTGCATTGATATTTGTTAGTTATATACATATATATATTATAACTATTTATCATTGGTACATAAACAAGATTGTTAAGTTAATAGAAAACTCAAACTAATTACATAAAAACTTACTATTCACAGATAAAGTCCCTGGTGGTCTTTACAATTCACCACATTCTTCAATAACAATCTTGGCTCTAGTAGCACCCGACTGAGATCCATAACCTTCAATCTTCTTAACAACATCATAACCTTCACTAACTTCACCAAAAACAGTATGTTTACCATCCAACCAAGGACATGGAACAGTAGTAATGAAAAATTGGGACCCATTAGTATTTGGACCAGCATTAGCCATAGACAATAATCCTGGCTTAGTATGTCTCTTTACGAAATTTTCATCATTGAATTTGCCCCCATAAATGGAGTATCCACCATATCCTCTTCCAGTTTCAAAATCCCCACCTTGTAACATAAATTGGGGGATAACACGATGGAACACGGACCCCTTGTATCCGAACCCTTTTTCACCAGTACATAATGCTCTGAAGTTTTCGGCGGTCTTAGGGACAACGTCATCGTATAATTCAAACTTGATGGGGTCTTGTAATGCACCATCAATTGAGACTTTGAAGAAACATTTGGTGCCTAAAATACGTTGAGTGGTGGAGAAGGCCCTGGTGGTGGTTGGGTTAGAGAGTTTGGCGATTTGTGATAAGGTAGTTCTGAACATTGTTGATTGCTATTGCTGTAGAGTCAATTGGTATAAGGGGGGAGAGTAAAAGGAGGAAGTGAAGAGTGAATTGAAAAAACTAAAAGGGTGAAATTTTTCAACAGTTGACATTCGCCAATTGGTCATTACAGTAAATTTTGTTTTCCATTGTTAGTATGTTCATAAAACTCATCACTGTATGGATTGGGAATATCCATAATCACTGACCAATCTACATTACATTATCCATTCGATCTATACCTCTCACTTTGGCTCTCTCTCTAATAACCAAACCATTGACCAATCACAAATTAGTACTTCTAGTATTACTACCCAGTGGTAACCTTTTGATTAAATTAAGGATAAAGTAAAATCGGATAAGTCGTCCCAAACCCGTACTCCAGTGCAATAGATAACTTCTTTTGATTAAGAACAAGTAATTGGTCAGTTCTACATCTATAGACAGAGGGGATATATATATATATACTACTCTTTATACTATACCTTGAAATACATCTTGGGACTTGTATTACTATTACCTTACTATTGACCAATTGCCGCGAAAATCTTCCGGAAATTTCTTCCCAATTATGTCCATTAAGGGTCCACATCACCACACTCATAAATAACCCAATCACTAACCGCCAATAAACTACATATATATATATATACAAAACGGAATATCCATTAACAAAAATATATTACTATATATATATAACTTATATAGAAATCAAAAACAAATAACATTCCGTTTCTTTCCTTCTTTACTCAACATCACAACCCAAGGAAAATCTAATTCATCATCCCAACCAGAAACCCTCCCCCAATTCCTCCTTTTTAGAAACTCAACAAGTCAATCTCTCCACCATTGTTATTGGTACTAGAAGAATTGGCAGCTGGTTTAGATGCATTACTACCAGTATTACCACCAGCGGAGAAACTACCGAAAAAATCATCGTCAATTGGTTTGGCTTGATTAGTTGGTTTAGTTGCAGTTGGGGTTGCAGTTGCTGTTGGTGCCTTGGTCTTGGCAGTTGAAAATAATGAAGAGAATGCATCGTTGCTTGTAGCTGGTTTAGCTGGCCCAGTAGAGGTGTTGACATTGTAATTTGGTCCTGAGCTGACTACTCGTTGTTGTTGTGGTTGAGCGGATTGTCCGAAGAGTGGTTGTTGTTGTTGTTGCTGTTGTTGAGGTTGCGAGTGGTACAAGTTAGACAAATTGCCCAAGTTACTTGTATGTCCACTTGGAGCTTGCGATTGTGATGGTGCTGCCTGGAAATCATCAAATTCATCATCATCGTCATCATCACCACCATTATTGTCATGACCATGCGAAGTAGCACCACCACTAGAAGATACAGGTCCATCAAATGAAAGTAAATCTCCATACAAATCATTCTCCGGTTTCTTTGGCGCAGGAGCTTGTGCTTTAGATCTAGAAGATGACTTAGACGCACTAACATTAACATTTGATGACCCAGTGGTTGCTCTTGAAGAACCGGCCGCACTGGTTGTACCACCAACATCATACTCTTCAAAATTACTATTCCCGGTTTGTCCATTATTATACGACTCGGCCGAATCACCAAATCTTTCACCATAAACACCACCATCACCATATACTCTATTTGTAAAATCATCATCACCGAAGGAACCACCATTAGTTATAGACGATGCCCCACCATAAGCCGCCGACGAAACCCCACCAAACTTCTTTGCATTAGTTCTTGACTTTTTCCGCTCGGTTCTAATCATATTATCATCATTCAACAATGCAATCAAGTTCTTGGCCCGGTTTCGAACATTTATACCCTGATCCCTCCCCTTTGAATCTATATAATGAAACGACTTCAACATTTGAATCAACGATAAATTGGCCCTCACATCATCAATAATCCGCTCCGAACCATTCTTAATCAAATATTCCAACAATTGTAACGACTTATAAATCTGTCTCCATTCATTAGCCGCCTTTTCGGTGAATCGACGAAATATAAACCCAATAATCTCTTCTCGTTCACGATAATTATAAGTCCCCGCCGCAATTTGCGACATTAACGTACTGGGTGCTCCCCAAGGTTCATTATTCGTGGCTTCACGTACTTTGGCCTCCATTTCGGTTAAATTCATCGCAACTATATTATAAGTGATTGATTTGTTAGTATTTGATTGTTTGCTTGTTTAAACGGATTGATCGGGGTGAAAATTATCCCACACCCTGACCGCGAGGGCGGTGCCGTGAGAAATGACATACCATTCTGTGCTTTACGGACATATGCTTTGACCTCGTAGAGGTTTAAGTTCTTAGCTGCGTCCTTAAGAAGATCCATTGTGTGT
>JAKUCC010000038.1:22956-40872 GCA_030563365.1 Hemisphaericaspora xylanilytica | reverse complement strand
ATGATTCCATCATCAAAATTACAAGTGGACCTAATCGACATGAACCAATTCAATTCCGAGTGCAATTCAACCATTGATTCCAGTCAATATAACAAGGAGCAAATCGATGCCATCACAGTAAGATCAGAAGAAGTCACATACCCCCGCCTCAAACCGTCACGATTCTCATTCGAAGCATTGAAAAACCAATTGAAAATGAGTTTGGTCTCACCTGAGGATGCACCACAACGGATCTTGATCGTGCATGGATTGTATGCGTTATATGATAAAGAAATCAGAGATATGGCGCATATTAAGGTGTTTATAGATAGTGATCCTGATACTCGCTTGATTCGTTGGATACGAAGAGATGCCTTGAATGAGAAATCCGAGACTTTGCAAAGTGTCATCAATGCGTATTTACTAGGGGCAAGAGCAGAGATGAGTGATTTCATCTTCCCAACAAAAGAGTTTGCAGATGTGATTATGCCAAGGGGGGCGGAAGCTAATGCAGTTAGATTAGTGATTGATGGGATCATGTTGCATTTGGTTGACAAGCGGTTGCAACCAGAGAGAATGTTTTTACCAACTACTGGTGACTACTTACGACCAAGTGAACTTGGTAATTTCGAAATGGAGAAATTTGATGATCAAAAGAACATGTTTTATAGTTTGGATTAAATGCTTTTTTAATATTATGCTTGCTTTATTAAAACATTCTAAAAATACATAAAAAACCGTTTTTTGTTGAAAATGGCATTTAGATTTCTGCCTTTGCGAATTCACTTATGGGATCATTATCAAGCTTGTATTCATTGAAATTGGTAATCTTCTCCACTGGGATTAAATCCCTCACCTTCTTGTCATTGGCGTACCAAGTTTTGATCAAGTATGTCATTTCATTAATTCTCAAATCATTAGTAAAACCAGAATACACTTCAAAAGTATTGTGTTCTATCAATGATTTCATCACATAGTATAATCGATCATAGTTGACACCAGACTTAACAAACATATCAACAACAACTCCCTTCGGCAATTTCTGGGTGACCGGATTCTCCTCAACAGCTTCTTGTAAGTACTTGCATGTCAATTTGATCAATTCATCTATAGGAAAGACCAAATCATTAGATGACAATTTTGAACCGCATGGAATAAATGCCTTGTTTAAAAGCACATAGAACGGATCCTTACTCTTTTTGTCAACCATAAATTCATGGAATAATTTTTCAAAGAATAACTCCCATCTTTTCAAAATATCATCGGAATTTTTGTAATCGGAAATCTTGAAAATAACCAAACAAAGATCGTAATAACCTAAAGGATCAGTATAATTGTTGAACAAATCACTAATGGCTAAGATTTTGAAATTTAATGCCGCAGTCGCTATTTCTTTGTTCTCATTATTCATTCTCACATCCTCTTTTATTCTTGTTAAAATATCCAATTGTACATTTGCAACTTCAAATAACTCTTGGATAACTGTAGAAAGTTGAATCATCTTTTGTCGCAAATTTGGAGGACATACACAGTTACAGAAGCCATTGGCTCTTGAAAGATATTCAATTCTTTGCGTCAATTCTAACTTGAATTCCGAGATTGATAAAGCATACAATATCTTTGCCGCATCAAAATAGTTTTCACGTTTCGCATGATACAACCAAAGTAAATCACTCAATGCCAAATTATTCTCTGACTTTTCTTCCAAGAATGACAATATAAACGGAGTAGTGATCTCTAAAAGTCTTTCACTTACACCCTGTTTAATAAACCAATCATAGAATGCATAATGAAAACTCTTATCAGCCGATGCGAAACATGTTTCATAAGCAGAATCTCTAATTTCTAAAAATTCATTAATCAAAAGTTGATTATTAGTTTCGGTGATCTTTAATGCACGCAAGTCAATCTTGGTTAAAACATCAAAAATCAATTCGTACATTTTTGTCTTCTTTCTAGAGATTTCTTCGGCATTCTTATTTGGATTGAGTGTGCTTTCACCAATTTGATTAAAATTAAGATTTGACACTTTGGCATTGTTTCCAATCTTTTGAGCAATATTCAATAACATTCCGACCGCACCAGCATAATATTCGAGTTCCAACATGATATTAATTGAGTTCTCAATATTTTCTATAGTCAATGATTCAAATGCTTCTTCAAATAATAAAACCGCATTTTGCAAACACTTTATTTTCAAATCATTATCTCTTGAACCGATTTTCTTAGCTCTAGTTAAATTTTCAATGGCTTTGAAGATAAATACATCGTCAGTTGAACAAAAGGAGCCGCATCTGGTCTGCAACGAAGATGCAATTAAGTCAATCGAACCACCTTTTAAAATATTCTTGTTGATAATCGAAGACAACAAATCCTTAACCAAATTCTTCACTTCACTGCTGGGTAATAATAAGTCCTTAAACGTCAAACATAAAAGATTTGCTTGATTTGTCAAAGATAAGAATTCAAAAATTTCGTTGAAATTAGATTGATTAATTTGTATTTCTTCAATCAAAACCATCAAGAAGGAAAGTGCCTCCTTCATAGAATTCAACGATTTGATAATGGAGGTGAATGCAATATGCTCTGCTCTTAAACATACTTCATTTTCGAATTGATTAGGATCAGAACTGTAGTTTGGTGCGTTTAATCCTTGAATATTGGTTCCATTTTCCATAAAGAAGTCAATCAAGACAATAATCGATCCAATGAAATATTCCGCTTGTTTCTTATCAATACTTAAACCCTTGATTAAAAGATTTCCTTCCTTGATACTAGCAACTTCGACATCCCCACTAGGAGTAATTTTAATGTGAGGTAATGGATTGAAAACTTTCTTACCCCAGAAATCTCGGAGCAATCTCGCAATCAACAAACAAGTACCATAGAATCTGTCACTAAGTACAACTTGGTTCACAGTTGGATGGAGATTGGTACTTATACTTGCCAATTGTTGGTGATGAGGAATGAGCGGGTTAGCTTGGGTCAATGACAGTTGAGAAGAATCAATTAATCTAGGTCCATTCCCACAAGTCGAAAATAAGATTTGAGCCTTTCTCTTGAAAAGATCATTAGAACTATAATGTCCGTAAGAACATGCTAAGTAAAGTAATGCCGAGCACGTCTCTTCATATCCATTTTCTTCAATATAATTTTCAATCACTTCTTCCTTCAAGGATTTAATGATCTGATCAGAAGTCTTGAATTGATAAATCGAAATTCCAAAATTAGTCAAAACAGCGAATTTCAATGGTTGTTTGGTATATTGACTAGCAAGTACATTGGCGTAACCGTTTGGAGTGTTTGTTGCATTCATCGAAGGTGTCAATTGAACAATGTCTTGAATATAGGTGAATGGCGCGTCTTCAGTTGCAGTGTATTTGATGAATTCTGCATCTTCGACCAATTTATTATTCTTTTTCAAATATCCAAAGTTGGCAGTTGCAACAAACAATCTATCAGATCGTTTCGTCTTTTTAACACAGATGAATACACCTGGGCTAATGATCTTGGCAATTTTTGTATTCTTTAAAAGTTGAGATTTCTGCTGATTGGCAATCAATTGCGACATGTATTGTCTATCTCTTGTAAAGGAGTCAAGTTCGTTGTTTATCTTTGGAACTTCTCTTGATGGGGGGAATTTGATATTTACCAAGTTTAGTCTCAATGCATTTGCAGCCGAAAATGGAGTCGAAAGCAACGAGCCAAATGTTGAAGTCGAACCAAGCTTGAGTAACATACGACACCCGTTACTGGTAATAGCGATTAATTGAATCGAACTGGACTCTTGAGGTGATACACCATGAATACTAATAATTTTAAATCTTTCAAACACTTTAAAGTTACTTGCGTCAACAAATATACTAGATGCTGATTTGAATATTTGGGTTGGAGTCAATCTGCTTCCTTCTGTAAGTTGCTCTTGTTTTGGTTGAAGCTTATACACCCTGATCACCGACTTGTTGGATAAAGAATATAAAATGTCTCTTTCTCCATCTATCTCTAATTGAACAATACTCTCTGGAACATTGGCCGCAGGAATATCCCCAGTATTTGCATTGCTAGTAGTGGGAGCGTTAGCATTAAATAAATCGAGACCCGGAATCTTACTTGGAATAACACTCGAAAATCCACCTTTTGTCAAACAAATTTTATCACACTTATTTTTGATAAAGCTAGACTTATTCGAGTAGTCTAAACGCCATATATTTATTCCATCTCCTTCGCCACTAAAATAAATATCATTTGTCTTTGGATTGATTGCAAAGTTGTTAACAACAAGTCCTTGAGTGGAGACAGACAAATCGGGATTGAAGATTTCCAAATTGTTCAATTCTTTATCATATTTGATAATAAATATATGAATATCAACTGTAGTGGAAACAAGCAATAAATAATTGATTTCATCTAGGAAAACTCCCTTTTTAGGTTTGACTAATTTTACTGTCAATATAGTGTGTCTGATTTGATCTATAGTCAAAAACTGGGCTGCTCTATTAAATGAAGATTGTGGAAGGGTGTAATTCCACAACACTAACTTGTTATCGATTGCTATCCAAGTTCTTTCAACCTCAGGAAATAATCCAATCTTAGTAACACATTCAGTTGAATTATACTCTTCAAAAAACCGATCTGGTAAGTCCAATTGACTCACTTTCTCAAATCTCGAAAAATCTTTCAATCCATTTTCATAATCAAAATAATAATTGTCTAACCCTGATTCTGTCTTACTTACAGTTTCCGAATAAAATATATCATGAGGAATTGATGAATCAATTCTATTTAAATCAGTAATGAATCTGGAACCCAATTCCAAAGGAGGTAAATTAGCAAAATCGGGAATGTTTATTTTATAATTGATCTCTTTGGCCTCAAGTCCAATTGGCTGTACAAATCGCCTTGATAATTGTCCTCGAGCTGACGTATTATTGGCATTATTTAGATCTTGATGAAATTGCACTGAATTGGCAGTGGTTGATTCCTTAGATTTCAACGTCGGTGTGATGAATCTGGCACCAGCTATACTATTTGGCTGTTTAATTGTGCTATTTCCATTATTCCCAGTCCCGTTATAAACCAGGAATACCATTATTGAATTCTGTAAGTATAGATGGTGATTGGTGTATTGGTACCTCAATGATGATGTTTACAAAATTTTCCAATGAGATTTTGTATGCAGCTGAAATGAAGAGCCAACAAAAAAAATAGTTCATAGTGACAAGATTTGTGTATTTGTACACGACTTTTGATGGGAGATGGTTTGGTTGCAAATGAAAGATGGTACAACTTAAACCACCAAACACAATGAAGTATGTTTGCAGGAGCAGGATGTTTGTAAATTGGCTGAGAACTGGCTTGGCTGTGAATAACAGGACAGCTAATTCTCTTGTGGAAGGTTATTTCATCAGTATGTATTAGGGATGGCACGCCCTCAGGATGGAACCAACAAGATTCAATAAGTCTATTCCACTTAATATACTAAACCATCATCTTTGTCAATTGAATACATACGTTGTCTGTAAGTAGCCAATGCAAGAAAAATACAAATCTGGGTTTGGTGTTGACAAAGGGGGTTAACCAAGATGATTGCCATCAGCTAACTTAAGGAACGAGGAAAAAAGGTTAACTATCCCGTTTCCCCCGGATTTATTTTACTACATATCTCACTACTTTTAAGATCTACACCTTACGCTTCAAGCCACAACCATGAAACTTATTATCATTGTATGCTTATTTACCTGCTTAATTGAAGCGTTCCCATTCAACTTACCAAGTCTTTGGTCCACTGATTCAATTGCTTTATTTGCCCCTGACAAGGCGGGGTCAGACGATAGACTCGTCAAACTTGGTCCTGATGAATACCGAGTAGTTACCGAAGATGAAAAATTGAAATTAAAGAGGAATGGGATTAATTTTATCGATGTTACTAATCAAATACCCATTGATGTTGCTGTTGAAGAAGGTGTAATTATCAAGCCTAGTCCAGTTTCATTCTTTAGACAATTATTATTGTATGGATCTAAACAAATTCAATTCTTGAAGAAACCCGTTCCTGTTTATGAGTATCCCAAGGAAGTTAAGTACGACAATGAAGTAAGAGAGATATTCAAGTCTATTGATCCAGATTTGATGTTGAAAAACTTGGGCAAGTTTACTTCATTTTTTACAAGATATTACAAATCGGACTCAGGAGTCGAGAGTGCTGATTGGTTATATAAACAAATTTCCAAAACAACGAAACCCGTCGAGGATAAAGTAAACATCACCAAGATTCACCATAATGGCTGGGATCAATATTCAATTATCGTATCTATCCCAGGGGAAGTCACTGATAAAGTCGTAGTTGGTGCACATCAAGATTCAATCAATTTATTATTCCCCAATTTATTAAAAGCCCCGGGCGCAGATGATGATGGGTCAGGTACAATTACCACATTAGAAGCATTTAGACTTATAATTGAGGCCTACTCGAACGGGAAATTTACCCCTTACAATACGTTAGAATTCCATTGGTATTCGGCAGAAGAGGGCGGATTGCTAGGTTCAATTGATGTATTTTCGCAATATTCACAAGAGGGTGAAGTTGTTGTTGGAATGTTACAACAAGATATGACCGGATATACCGCTGGATCCATCAAGGCTGGGGTCGAACCTCATTTTGGTTTGATCACCGATTATACCAGTGTCGATTTGAATAATTTCTTGAAATTACTTATTGATACCTACAATGCCATTCCTTATCATGAATCATCGTGCGGATATGCATGTTCTGACCATGCGTCGGCGTTGGAAAATGGATATCCTTCTTCATTCTTGATTGAGAGTGAAATGAAATATACTAATAAGTATATCCATTCAATCTTTGATACTGTTGACAGATTAGATTGGGAACATATTAAGGAGCATGTCAAATTGACTGTTGCGTTTGCGTATGAGTTGGCATTAGCAAAAGAGTTGCATTGAGTAGTTAGGGTTGTGTAGTGAATAAGTTTACAATAGGGTGGTGCACGTCCTTGCTGATTACGAATGCGGGATATTCATTCAATTTTATTGTTTTGGAAGACTCGAATTCATTCTACAACGGCACCAGTATATTTATCATGTAACAATGTCAATATATATTTACAATCTTCAGACAGAAACTGATATTTCACCCATAATCAATGCGTGCTTTGAAACGATTGGTTTACAATAAAAATGAAATTTCCCTTCAAAATATGATTACATTCATTCCATACATAGAGATATAGCTATTCTAGACTTTTAAGCAGAGACTTCCTCTTCAGATACTTGTTCCCCTTCCTCGTCGGGTCTCCTACCAAATTGGATAACTTTGAAACTCTTTTGGATGTAACTTGTTTGATGTTCAACGGAGCCATCTTCTTGTTTATTAGTGTGTTGTCTAATATCACAGTCAACAAGAAGTAAATTACCAGTTCTTAAAGTTTTCTTTAAACCGCGAACTTCATGTTCATCAAAAGCAGTGACTCTGAACCAGTTAGCTAATCTTTCACCATCTGGTCTGAATCTATCAACAGCAAGAGCGTAATTGACAAACTCGTTACCAGCGGCAGTTTGTTTCAACTCAAAGAAACCAACTCTTCCCAAGATTTGAGCTCTGGCAAAGGTTAATCTTGGAGTACTCGAGGAAAATGAACGTGTAAATGATTTCAACATAATTGATGCGTGTAATTAGGTTATCTGACTATATATCTTGTAACTGAACCACAGTCAATGCCTTTCTTCTGTGGTTGGTATATGTTTGGAGTCCCATCTCTTCGGAGGAGGGAATTTTTCGCCCCCCAAAAACACGCAAAAAAAAATAAGAACCAAAACCCCCCTGCATATTAACAAAATCAGTATAACCAGCAACATGGTGGTTATGCTGGCCAATTGAGATTGGGAAAGTTCAAATCAAACAGCGATTTCGATTTGAAGCGCTTCACAGGTTTGATTGATTCTTCATGCTGTTGATGATCAAGGAGATCAGTAATGGGTGGAGTGGGATCGCATGGAATTTCTGGAGTGGTGTCCCTCAATTGAATAATTTGGGGGAATGGTTGAGGTGAAGTTGGTTTGATGTCGCTACCAAGTATACTAAGACTGTCAACCACATCATTTTCTTGTTGCTCATGTAATACATCACCATAAGCATGGAGTTGAAGCGACGATTGCATTAATTCGAATTCCAAGTTGTTAGTCAATTCATGAGTTTTTAGGATTGTAGTTGGAAAATCCACCAGAGTGTTATCTTCATCATCAATGATAACACTGGTAGTTTCTTTAAGCGATTGATCAGAATCTTGGCAATCCTTTTGGAATAGATAATGTAAGCGCTTGTTTCTAAGATGAGCAATTTCCGGTGTTGTTGAAGATGAGGATTCTCCTAGCTCGTGTTGAAGAATCGACCAAATAGACTTTGGGATGAAATTTCCACGGAATGATATATTCTCTTCCTCTATATCGTTAAGTTCATTCAACCGTTTTAGTTCTGAAGTGGTTACCATAGTCGATGATGTATATATATACTGTTGTTAAAATAGCGGTAACTGGTTTGGTTGCAACTCTTGTTTAACCATTGAATATTGTACAACTTTACACGACCCGGAATAATCTAGACAAAGGGATCCACTTGTGATAAGAGGATCAATACATGAACCACAATTGAGATAAGCATTGATGCAGAGAAAGAGCCAACGAAACAAACTAGTTAACCATGAACCACATGTATCAAACATAGTTTATATTGAGGTTTATTTTCCTGTTACATTTTTTAATGTTCAATGTGCCTCCCCCTGTGCACCTGAGCCCCCCTTTTCTTAACTTGTCTCTTTAAGTTATAGTGTGGATTTAACTATTTAAGTATTTAGACGTTTGAGTTGGTAGTTTCAATTCATATAGTTATAGTGTATATATTAAATCTGCTTGTTGAGTATAAATTGGTGATAGCAATCAATGTGTGTCATTTTGTATGATTATAATGAATAAATAAATGAATAATATTGCTGGAGGATTTTGTTTTTGTTTGCTGATTGTTTATCATCATTACTGTATACTCTATACTCTATACTCTACACTATTATTAATCTACTGATTGTAATCACTCACAAACAAAACAAACAAACAAAATTAAATTGTGGAGACGCCACTCAAACACTTTTCTTTTCTTATCAATAAAAACGATACACTTATTACAAACTACTTCAACTACTACTATTACCACCACTACTAATATACTCTTTTATTTATACCAGTCATCATAATGAGGTCACAATTCAAAGACGAACACCCCTTTGGTATGTTAATCCCCCCAATGAGGAGAAACACTTGTGAAGCACTATGTGAAGCTATATGCTCATATTTGACGTTTCTTCCCCTCCGACCCTCGTGGTTGATACATCACATAATATCAATGTTTACTAACATACACAATTTAGAGAAGAGACAAGCAGAAGCAGCTAGAATCATACAACGATTCAAAGATAGAGTACCTGTCATATGTGAAAAGGTTGAGAATTCCGATATCCCCGAAATTGATAAACGCAAATACTTGGTTCCCGTTGATTTATCAGTTGGTCAATTTGTATACGTCATTAGAAAGAGAATTAAGTTACCCAGTGAAAAGGCAATCTTTATCTTTGTCAATGATATCTTACCACCAACAGCTGCTTTGATTAGCACAATTTACGAAGAACACAAGGATGAAGATGGATTTTTGTATGTTTTGTACTCAGGTGAAAACACATTTGGTGAAAAGATTCCAATAGACTTGTCCTCAATTGATTTCAGTAAGGAAGAGATTCCTGAGAATATTTAGTAATGGTGTTAGCACCGAAACTAACAGAGGAAAGAATCTCGGATATGTTACCCCTTGAGACACAATATCAATGTGTAGTTGCCTGTTACCTCTTGTCTTATTGATTTATATATGTTTTATTTCTTTCACGCTTGCCTTTTATATTATATGTAGTTAAAATGACGGATAAATGAATTTGGTATTTATGAAAAGTGATTGTCGACTGGTCACAATTAAGTTCACAATGTGTAAATTGCCAGTGAACCCACGTTGCCATTTTGTCTGTGGGTATGAGCATGAATTATTTCTTCAAAGTGTAGGAAACACTAGTCCTAGTATCACACTTTGTCGAAATAGAGTATGGTCCTTCTGAAGTTTGCAGCTATCTATTTTGTGTTATTGTCATTTGAGCGAGTGATAATAACAATGTAGAAACACTTAGGCTAGTTCACTATCAAAAGCAAGATTATTGGCAGATTTTTTTGCAGCAATACTGGATAGCTAATTTAATGAAAGCAAAGCATTTAGGTTAAAGAAACATTTCCGAGTTTTGTAGTCCAATATCTTAAGAGTTGACATATTTGAATGACAAGACATTCTGTGCTATTTGATCCCCATCCATCCGAAACTGCCATTCTACTCGTTCTGTTAAAACAATGGAGATATACCATGACTACAACCGTTCACATCCTACATTAACAACAACCACACAATGGTTGGGATAAATTATGAATGAACGGGAGCCGAATCAGATTAAAACATGTGGTGGGTTTCGGTATCTAGTTGTGAATTTTAATAGGCAACGCATTATTCTTGCAGCAGGTATTACTATTTTTACTACCTATTTGAAGCACAAGCAGTTAGATAAACTGTTTAATTTTAACTATTCTCATATAATGGAATAGGGTACAGAATCAAAACGAATGAACTTTTGACGATATATCAGGAATTCTACTGTCCGCCTCACAAACATTGTTAGCTAGTACTTTAGTTAGAGACAAGACACGAATAGGAGACTAATAAGATCTATCCATCAATGGAGCCAAACGGAAACTGAAACTAACACGAGATCCAGTGTTACCAAACAGCATGTCAAGCAGGATTACATTCAGTTTAAAAAATGAAATAGGTTGGTTCTCAATATTACCAAGAAACGGTTCCCACATGGACCATGTGCAACCCATCCCGATGTTTTGATTAAGTCGGGAAGTATCTCCAGGAAAACACTATCATATAGGGAGGAATAATGTCGCGATTGAGTTTAATCAATGTTCTCCAGTGGGTTATTAATTCTACTCCCTCCGTCAAATGGCTGTATATTTAGGTGGCTGCAAAACTTGTGGGTTTTCAGATATTTTCTGTAGTTTATACATTAGGGCTTCAGCCCTAACTGGAAGCTTTTTTTTCTTTCGTTGTCGTGTTGACTTTGCATCCGATGAGGAGGAAACAAAAATTTGACTGGATTTTCCTCAACACTACAAAAGGAGCAAGTGAAAAAAAATTTCAATATTCATTCCAATTGCTTCTTCTTCCCACAGGACAAACCAATTCAAAATGGCTACGTATGTTAATAGCATCTACAATAGCAATCATCCTTAGATATATAAGCACATGTGTTTATTAGGGATTTGCTAAGACGAAGGAAGATTAAAAATCCTAGATACCAGAGATTAGGTTGATAGGTGATGGTCCATACCTGTTTATAACACACACACGTTGTACATATATGGTTCCATTTTAATACCCTATGAGGGTATTCTCTCACATCTAATGTGAGGTATTGTCATTGTCAAGTACTTGGAATAGGTTGACTTTGATTAAATGTATCTACCAAGGGATTGTCAGATTATCTTGCAGCTGAATACTATATATTCAACTTAAAATTCGTTTTGGCCGATGCCTGATATATCTGCTTTCCTCTGAGTATATTGGATTCAATATATGAATGGGAGATAGAATGAGCTTGGCTGTTCAGTTCTATATTCAATTATAATTCCTTTCCGGATTATATGCCATTCACAAGAATTCAAACAATTTTCAAATATATTTTTGAAGTTTTTGATATATTCATGAGGGAGGCATACATTATGCTTGTTTTATTTTTGGTTTTGGAATCTTGCTATGCTGATTCTTTGGAATAATCCAATACTAACATCGCTTGTTTTATAGTACTTTAAAACCAGAAACCTTGCAAAAGAAGGCCAAGGCTCAACAAAAGACCGCCGAAGAACGTGCTGCTGCCAAGAAGGCCAGAAGAGAAGTATGTATAAGATAAAGAGGGATAGTCAAGTCAAGATTATGGAACTTATCAATGTTATTTTTGAAGATGAAATCAACCACCTGATTAGGCTAGCTTCGGCAATGTTGTCATTCAATTAACCATCTTTCGGGACTGAGAAAATATAAATGAAAGATGTATCCATAATATCTTTTGACTTGTGTATACCCTATTGCTTTCAGAAGTGATGACCCAATTACTAACTTTTTTAACCCTTTAGGCTTCTAAGGAAAAGAGACAAGCTATCTTTGACAGAGCTGCTGCTTACCAAAAGGAATACACCGAAGCTGACCGTGCCATCATTGCTGCCAAGAGAGATGCCAAGGCTGCTGGTTCTTACTATGTTGATGCCCAACCAAAATTGGTTTTCATTGTCAGAATCAAGGGTATTATGAAGATCCCACCAAAGCCAAGAAAGGTTTTGCAATTGTTGAGATTGACCCAAATCAATGCCGGTGTTTTCGTTAGATTAACCAAGGCTACTGCTGAATTGATCAAGTTGGCTGAACCATACATTGCTTACGGTTACCCATCCTTATCCACCATTAGACAATTAGTCTACAAGAGAGGTTACGGTAAGGTCAACAAGCAAAGAATTGCTTTATCTGACAATGCTATCATTGAAGCTAACTTGGGTAAATTCAACATCTTATCTATTGAAGATTTGATTCACGAAATTTACACTGTTGGTCCAAACTTCAAGCAAGTTAACAACTTCTTGTGGCCATTCAAGTTATCTAATCCAAACGGTGGTTTCAGAGCTAGAAAATTCCAACACTTTATCCAAGGTGGTGACACCGGTAACAGAGAAGAATTCATTAACGCTTTAGTCAAGCAAATGAACTAAGTTAATTAGAAGCTTTTATCTTCTAGTTTTTTTTGTTTCAGTTCTTGTTACCACAATCTAAAATATTTGAAGGGTTATTAGAATTGTTATAGGTGTATTTAATGAAATTCTGTATAATAAAATAACTGTTTGTAATCTTTCTAAAGATTGTTTTATTTATGTAGGTTTATATACTTTTTAATTGGGAATATAATGTATTTTTATGAAGAAATCTAGCTCATATAATACACTTGTAGATAATTCATGCTATAACAGTATAATTGAAAAAAGGCAGTCTAGATAGAATCGTCCAGAAACCACCCAACCTCGTAGATTCAGCTTTATGAATCTATAAGATTCCGAAGCCAACTAATCCGTTGCGAGAGTTTAAATAAAACTCGACTAAACCACCACCCATTATCTTCATAATACTCTTTATCATAAACATAGTAATTTCTAGCCACAAACGAAGGTGAAACAATCGAAGCTACCAAATAAAACAAGCCGGCAAAGATATTGACAAACACAATCATCGACGCAATTAACGCGACGATGTTTAATATGAGCATATGAGGACTCTTTAATCCATGTTTGTACTTTAAAAACAGATAATATTGTTTTATTATGGGAAGATTGACTATAAATTGCTTCAAACTGATTCCTGGTTTATCTTGACGTATGGGTAATTTCTCACGAATTGTTTGTGATGCTTGTGATTGAAGTTCAATGATTTTCTTAATTTCATTAATTTCCTCGCGATCTCTGGTATGGATTTCATTCAATTCATTGATGGTTTTCTTGTATTCTTCACATAATCGTTCCATATTCTTAATGGTATCGTCGCGATCTTTTAACTTGGCAAGGAGTTTCTTGGTTGTTTGACCACCATCACCATTGGCAAGATCCAGTTCTTTTGACTTAAGAATCTCAACCAAATCGGACTTTTCTCGTTCAAGACACTTGACCTCTAATTCTAATCGACTAACACTTTCATTCAATCGTAAATTCTCACTCTCCTTTTCCTTAACCAACTCCTCAAGATTCTTTATCCTACTCCCATATTCATCATTTTGACCCCGATGTCGTTCAATCCCATTGGTCGATTTCGACGTAATCCGAAGCCCGCCAATCACCGGCATCCCATTCTCCTCTCGAGCACCACCACCAGCACCACCAACACTACCCATTTTAATATCCAATATTTTCATCAATTCATCTTTTCCCAACCCAAATCGATCCTGGAACAACCGCTCAAACGAATCAAATTCGGTCAATTTCAACAAGAACTCTTTAAACTCCGACTTTCGCATCATAAGGTGTTGTTTGACCATTACTAACTTATTCAAATCCTCGAGTTGTTGTGGGGTTAATATCGAATCAAGGAGAAGGGCATGTTGGATTTCATCGATAACCGCCTTGACTTGGGATATGCGGATTCGGTCAACGTTCCCCCTGGTGGCTCGGGTCCAACTTAGATTTATCAAATCGTCAACAATCTTGTCAAGTCTCATTGCTTGAATTGAATCCTACTAGGTGAAGATGGTGAAGTTGTTGTGGGTGTAGGTAGATGGGTTAAAGTGTGAAAAGTTATTAGAAAACTTTCATGAGGAAATACGCGGGTTTATAAAAATATTTTTATTAAGTGAAAATACGAAACAATGAGGGCAAGTAGGAAAAAAAATAAATACCACATTGACACATCACATACGCGCAATTACAATTAATGACCAACAACACTCTAACTCCTGTCTACACTAGTATTCCTCTACTTCTCTCAAGACTTGATTAGTTGCTATACAAGCTATGTTTATACAATACAAATAATACACTTTTCTTTTGTTGGACATCTACCCCTACTCTATAAACTAAACTTTCTCCAAACCTTCCCAACTACAAACAACTCTTAATTCTTTCCAGATTCATTTTGCGAAATTGCCAAGACAACGGCTTACATTATGACTTAGTTCATGGCTGAAACTGCTAGGGTATTAACACCCTTCCCGGATCACAGAAACACTCATTCCCCTCCTTTGGAACTAGGTCTTTCAATTTCATTGTGCTGATTCTCCAATTTCTTTGTGAACCACTTGCTCCTGCACTGGAGTTGAATTTGCAACCTCTTCCTTCACAGATGTAAGTGGTTCGGTATCCAATGATACTGATTGTTCATTCCCGGAATCAATTGGCTCGGTAACCACTGGTAGTTCTTCATTCACAGATGCGACCGGCTCGGTATCAACTGGTACTGGTTCTTCATTCGTAGACGCGACCGGCTCGGTATCAACTGGTACTGGCTCTTCATTCACAGATGCGACTGGTTTGGTATCCACCTGTGCTGGCTGTTCTTCATTCACAGATGCGACTTGCTCAGTATGGACTGATCCTGGTTGCTCTTCCTGCACTGGGGCTGCAGCCACTGGTACTGGTTGTTCACTCGTAGACGCGACCGGCTCGGTAGCCACTGACGCTGATTGTTCTTCATTTGCAGATGAGACTGGTTCGGCCACCACCTGTACTGATTGCTCTTCATTCACCGAGGCAACGTCCTCGGTATTCACTGGCACTGGTTCTTCTCCCCCCGCTGGTGTTGCGACCGCATCTACCTGTGCTAGTTTTTCTTCATTCACAGATGCGACTTGCTTAGTATCCACCTGTGCTGGCTGTTCTTCATTCACCGAGACAACTTCCTCGGTATTCACTGGCACTGGCTGTTCGTCTTTCGTAGAAGCGACTGGTTCGATATCCATTGGAGCTGGTTCTTCATTCACAGATGTGACTGGTTCAATATCCATTGGTACTGGTTGTTCTTCTCCTACCGGATCTGTAACTGCAATCACCGGGACTGGTTGTTCTTCATTCACGGAGACCACTGGTTCAGTATTGATTGGTACCTGTTGTCCCTCATTCAGAGAGGCGACCGGCTCAGTATCCACCGGTGCAGCTCGTTCCTCATTCGTAGAAGCCACTGGCTCGATATCCATTGGAATTGGTTCTTCATTCATCGACACAACTGGTTCCGTATCGGCTGATATTGGTTGTTCTTCATTCACGGACTTGACTGGTCTCCACTGGTGCTAATTGCTCTTCTTGCACAGATGAATCTGGTTCGACATCCATTGGTACCGATTGCTCTTCATTCACGGAAGCAACTGGTTCGGTATTTTGCTTATTCCTGAATTCCGCATTTTGCTTCAATGAAGGAATTTCAAGCGTCACAAATCTCGATTTTGGTTTCTCATCTTCAACGGAAGTCAACTCTTCATTTGAATTCTCATTTGTTGATTGCCCCATTTTCGACGCGGTGACAGCCGGCTCGGCAAGTAATATGACATCCGTGTCCTCACCCTTAGTTGGTGTCGCTTGGTCCGCTTCTACTGACTCCGAGCTCTCATTAGTGTGGACATGTTTCGTCGAAACCACAACTTCTAGTGACTGGATTGTATTTGAAACATCCACATCCCCATTCTTCACATCATTTTGATTATCCCCTTGCAATTCCTCAGAAGCACCATCAATATTATCCACATTTTTTGCGTCATTGACTCCATCTGATTCTACATTGATATTCGAATTCTGTGAAATGTATTCAAATTCCCGAATCAAATTCACGGTATGTTCCCACAAATCATCCAACAATAATCCACAGCCATATAATTTTCTCATCACAAATATCAATGAATCCAACTTCATCTCAATAGAGATTGATTGATTTTGAATATTTCCCAAACTATCACGATATATATCATGATACTTATCAAGTGACTCCAAGAGTTCCCCCAATACAGTCAATTCATTTGTTGGTATAGCCCTTAATTGTTTCCCCTTATTGTAAATCTCCCTCATTTCATTCAATGTAAGTTGCGATTGCAAAAATGAATCCTTAATGCTAGAAGACCCAATTAACATACAAGTTGGGCAAACGTATTTATCAGCACTTGTATTACTTGCATCTTTAACACAGGCAACATGATACCATTCGTTACATTTGTCACATTCAACCATAGTTCCATATTCATATTCACGACAGACACAATAATATCTTGGTTGGACTTCTTCTGAAGCAAATCGGGCGAGATAGGATGATGATTCCATATACTTATCTTCATCGGCTAAACTGAATTCTGACTTGTAAAGAATTTGATATAATTTCTCAACCAATTTAGTGTTGGCGGTTAGTCTGGGATTTAAATGTTCCAAATCAACGTCTTTGCTCAAAGTGGTGATAATTGTGACTTGTTTAACCCGTTCCCACGTATCAGAGACCCATTGTTCGGTCTCAGATAACATGGTGGTGAAAACCAGGGAATTAAATTTCAATCCTGTTTCTAAACATGAACTTTGCAATTGCTTGACATCAGCATATGGATACAGGTCGTTATCTTTTCGAAATTCTTCAAGTTGCTTAATCAATTTCGAATTTAAATGAAGCTTTGATAATTCATTATAATTCTCCATAGAAATGAATAATTTCTCTTTACTAAACCTTTCAGCAATTCTTTTTAATTCTTCCAAATCCAATTGTTCAACTGTCTCATACTTCAAAAATTTCCCAACTTCTTTATCAAATATCTTACTTGCGTTATAAATATTTTGAACCTGTTCAATAATATCAATATCATTGCTGGATAATATCTCAACACCTTCATTAAAGAATTCTCGTAAGTCATCCAAACTGAATACCTGTTTGTTATCAGCATATGGATCAACACCTTTATCTATCAAATCATAAGTCTTCATCCACATCAATCGATCTCTAATCCGGATAATAAACTCCAATGCCGGAATTGCCAATCCAAAACTTTTACCCAAACTAATCAAATCATCAAATTCTTGCAACGACCGATTTCTTCTTGATAACAATAATCGACTGGCCTTATCAAAATTCTCAATTTCAGTCTTGAATTCTAAAATTTGGTCAATTTCAGGACAAGTAAAATTCAACGTCGGAATCTTATCGATCAACTTGAGTAAATCATCCAAACTTGCATGGGAAGAAGCACTACTGCCATTACTCGTGTTGTTCATTGCTCGACTTTC
>JAKUCC010000038.1:0-22936 GCA_030563365.1 Hemisphaericaspora xylanilytica | reverse complement strand
TCTTTAAACTCCGACTTTCGCATCATAAGGTGTTGTTTGACCATTACTAACTTATTCAAATCCTCGAGTTGTTGTGGGGTTAATATCGAATCAAGGAGAAGGGCATGTTGGATTTCATCGATAACCGCCTTGACTTGGGATATGCGGATTCGGTCAACGTTCCCCCTGGTGGCTCGGGTCCAACTTAGATTTATCAAATCGTCAACAACCTTGTCAAGTCTCATTGCTTGAATTGAATCCTACTAGGTGAAGATGGTGAAGTTGTTGTGGGTGTAGGTAGATGGGTTAAAGTGTGAAAAGTTATTAGAAAACTTTCATGAGCAAATACGCGGGTTTATAAAAATATTTTTATCAAGTGAAAATACGAAACAATGGGGGCAAGTACAAAAAAAAAAAAATACCACATTGACACATCACATACGCGCAATTACAATTAATGACCAACAACACTCTATCTCCTGTCTACACTAGTATTCCTCTACTTCTCTCAAGACTTGATTAGTTACTATACAAGCTATGTTTATATAATACAAATAATACACTTTTCTTTTGTTGGACATCTACCCTTACACTATAAACTAAACTTTCTCCAAAACTTCCCAACTACAAACAACTCTCAATTCTTTCCAGGTTCATTTTGCGAAATCGCCAAGACAACAGCATACATTACGACTTACTTCATGGCTGAAACTGCTAGGGTATTAACACCCTTCCCGGATCACAGAAACATTCATTCCCCTCCTTTGGAACTAGGTCTTTCAATTTCATTGTGCCGATTCTCCAATTCTGATTCTTTGCGAACCACTTGCTCCTGCGGTGGAGTTGCAACTGCAACCTCTTCCTTCACAGATGTAACTGGTTCGGTATCCAATGATACGGATTGTTCTTCATTCACGGACTCAACTGGCTCGGTAACCACTGGTAGTTCTTCATTCACAGATGCGACTCGCTCAGTATCAACTGGTACTGGTTCTTCATTCACAGATGCTACTTGCTCCGTATCCCCTAGCACTGGTTGTTTTTCATTCACAGATGCTACTGGTTTGGTATCCACCTGTGCTGGCTGTTCTTCATTCACAGATGCGACTTGCTCACTATGGACTGATCCTGGTTGTTCTTCCTGCACTGGGGCTGCAGCCACTGGCACTGGTTGTTCATTCGTAGACGCAACCGGCTCGGTAGCCACTGACGCTGATTGTTCTTCATTTGCAGATGAGACTGGTTCGGCCACCACCTGTACTGATTGTTCTTCATTCACCGAGACAACTTCCTCGGTATTCACTGGCACTGGCTGTTCTTCTTTCGTAGAAGAGACTGGTTCGATATCCATTGGAACTGGTTCTTCATTCACAGATGTGATTGGTTCAATATCCATTGGTACTGGTTGTCCTTCCACAATTGGAGCTGCAACTGCAACTATTGATTGTTCTTCATTCACAGATCCGACACGGTCGATATCCATTGGTGTTAGTTGTTCTTCAGTAGCCGACGAGACATGTTGACTATCTGGTACCGATTTCTCTTCATTCACGGATGAGTCTGGTTCGATATTCATTGGTACTGGTTGTTCGTCATTCACAGACGAGACTGTTTCGGTATCGACTGATATTGGTTGTTCTTCATTCACGGACTTGACTGGTTTGGTCTCCACTGGTGCTAATTGCTCTTCTTGCACCGATGAATCTGGTTCGACATCCATTGGTACCGATTGTTCCTCATTCACGGAAGCAACTGGCTCGGGATTTTGCTTATTCCTGAATTCCGCATTTTGCTTCAATGACGGAATTTCAAGTGTCACAAATCTCGATTTTGGTTTCTCATCTTCAATGGAAGTCAACTCTTCATTTGAATTCTCATTTGTTGATTGCCCCATTTTCGACGCGGTGACAGCCGGCTCGGCAAGTAATATGACATCCGTGTCCTCACCCTTAGTTGGTGTCGTTTGGTCCGCTTCTACTGACCCCGATCTCTCATTAGTGTGGACATGTTTCGTCGAAACCACAACTTCTAGTGACTGGATTGTATTTGAAACATCCACATCCCCATTCTTCACATCATTTTGATTATCCCCTTGCAATTCCTCAGAAGAATCATCACCTTCATCCAAATTTTTTGCGTCATTGACTCCATCTGATTCTACATTGATATTCGAATTCTGTGAAATGTATTCAAATTCCCGTATCAAATTCACGGTATGTTCCCACAAATCATCCAACAATAATCCACAGCCATACAATTTTCTCATCACAAATCTCAATGAATCCAATTTCATCTCAATAGAGATTGATTGATTTTGAATATTTCCCAAATTATCACGATAAACATCATGATACTTATCAAGTGACTCCAAGAGTTCCCCCAATACAGTCAATTCATTTGTTGGTATAGCCCTTAATTGTTTCCCCTTATTGTAAATCTCCCTCATTTCATTCAATGTAAGCTGCGATTGCAAAAATGAATCCTTAATGCTAGAAGACCCAATTAACATACAAGTTGGGCAAACGTATTTATCAGCACTTGTATTACTTGCATCTTTAACACATGCAACATGATACCATTCGTTACATTTGTCGCATTCAACCATAGTTCCATATTCGTATTCACGACAGACACAATAATATCTTGGTTGGACTTCTTCCGAAGCAAATCGGGCGAGATAGGATGATGATTCCATGTACTTATCTTCATCGGCTAAACTGAATTCTGACTTGTAAAGAATTTGATACAATTTCTCAACCAATTTAGTGTTGGCGGTTAGTCTGGGATTTAAATGTTCCAAATCAACGTCTTTGCTCAAAGTGGTGATAATTGTGACTTTCTTAACCCTTTCCCAAGTATCAGAGACCCATTGTTCGGTCTCAGATAACATGGTGGTGAAAATCAGGGAATTAAATTTCAATCCAGTTTCTAAACATGAACTTTGCAATTGCTTGACATCAGCATATGGATGCAGGTCGTTATCTTTTTGAAATTCTTCAAGTTGTTTAATCAATTTCGAATTTAAATGAAGCTTTGATAATTCATTATAATTCTCCATAGAAATGAATAATTTCTCTTTACTAAACCTTTCAGCGATTCTTTTTAATTCTTCCAAATCCAATTGTTCAACTGTCTCATACTTCAAAAATTTCCCAACTTCTTTATCAAATATCTTACTCTCGTTATAAATCGTTTGAACCTGTTCAATAATATCAATATCATTGCTGGATAATATCTCAACACCTTCATTAAAGAATTCTCTTAAGTCATCCAAACTGAATACCTGTTTGTTATCCGCATATGGATCAACACCTTTATCTATCAAATCATAAGTCTTCATCCACATCAATCGATCTCTAATCCGGATAATAAACTCCAATGCCGGAATTGCCAACCCAAAACTTTTACCCAAACTAATCAAATCATCAAATTCTTGCAACGACCGATTTCTTCTTGATAACAATAATCGACTGGCCTTATCAAAATTCTCAATTTCAGTCTTGAATTCTAAAATTTGGTCAATTTCAGGACAAGTAAAATTCAACGTCGGAATCTTATCGATCAACTTGAGTAAATCATCCAAACTTGCATGGGAAGAAGCACTACTGCCATTACTCGTGTTGTTCATTGCTCGACTTTCGTTACCATTTCTAATTCGTTGTTGATGTTTAATCGCTAACAAACTTTGACATTCTTCAATGAAGCGATTTGCATTTTTGATGAACGTTCGCAAGTTTTCAATATCCTTCTTGAAAAGAGTTAATCTGGCGTCATCGACTTTAAGATTGGTTTGACCCAACGTTGTCATATAATTTGCCGAAGAAATTGAAGAATAAATCTTTTCCCCTTCATTCAATAACAACTTGTATGACTTTAATGAAATATCCGTATTCTCCTCCATTATCGATTCATAATTTTGCATCCAAGATTCATAATCAATGGAATAATTGTTCAAAATTCGTGAAAATGACTTTAATTTCTCATCTGAATAAAATAATTGTAATTCAACAGCATATTGATCATTATTAATAATATTTTGCTCTTGATATTTCAAATAATTTTCCATCGACAATGCAAAAACTTGCTTGGTATTAACATCAGTTATCACCACTTTTGATGGGAAGGTATTGGTCAAATCATCATCAGAAATCATATCTGATTCAGCGAAAGACTTTTCATCAATCACACTTTCTTTAACCTTAAGTTTCCTCACTCTATTCCGCATCTCAATCTCTCGTTGGTACAATTCCTCGTAAAACCCGGCAATGGTAGAATAAACATCAGAATTAAACGTTAGTGTATGCCCACTATCATACAT
This sequence comes from Hemisphaericaspora xylanilytica, assembly GCA_030563365.1. Taxonomy (NCBI): domain Eukaryota; kingdom Fungi; phylum Ascomycota; class Pichiomycetes; order Serinales; family Debaryomycetaceae; genus Hemisphaericaspora; species Hemisphaericaspora xylanilytica. The sequence continues at coordinate 18,639 of JAKUCC010000038.1, read as the reverse complement.
TTGTGCTAAATTAATTAATAACTTAGCAACCAGGAAGTTTGGTAATATGGATTGTTTAGCCAACCACCGTTCTCCCTCAAGCGAGTATCGTAACCACATCTTGGTAGCAAAGTTAACTTCTTCCGATAAGTTAAACCCAAACGAAATCGTTGAAGAATAAGTCTTTGGAAACTTAATTATAATTTCCCCTGGTTCTTGGATCGTCGTCGTGAACCGGATTCCATTCTCTTGTAATACCTTTGGAGTTATCATTATTTCTTGATTGTATTTGAATCTCTTTCTTTGCAAATCAATAAACTTTTGGAATCCTGCATTGGAATGATTCAAACGAATATCGTCCTTGGTGTTTACCATATTCTCCAATGATGAAATTAATGCTTCATATTCAATTTCTTCCTTATTTGTCATGAATTCCATTACGCTATCCAAATCGACTGAGTGATCATTATTAATATGTAATACATCGCTGTACTCTCCATTTAAACGTTCTAATAATTGTTCGAATTTATCGAATTCCAGCTCAGGGATAAAATACCATCTCTTTGACGATCCAAAAAAGTGGAAATTAATCAATTGGGTAAAATGATCCTCACATCTCCAATTGTCTGTCGAGAATGTCATTCCAATATTTAGCCTAGTATTTGTCAATTCCTGATTATTTGAATCATTCTCATACAAAGCTCCAAGTAAAGAATTGGGAAGGGTTGGTAAATTATGCAAATTCCATGGATTCAACCCAGCACGGAAAATTTTATCAATATAATTATTGGAATTGAATTCTCTCAGTTGGATTTGATTATTTTGGGTATTGGAAGTAGGAGGGTTATTTGACTGTGTCCCTGGCGCTAATGACCGACTATTTACCGTTGCTTGATTTGCTGGGGTTTTGGTTCCTGGTGCATTAATATGAACGCTATTCAACGCATTTTTATAGTTGACCAAATCATCACCCAACTTGACAAACCCGGAACCGTTAGTGTGACTAGGGATATCCTGTCCTGCTTCCAATTCAAGTCCATTATTCAAAATCTCATGAATGTTTTTATTCCCCACATATATCCAATACAATTGCTCTAATTCACCATGAGTGATTACATTTCTCTCAATAATTGGTCCATTGGCGTCATTGTGGTAGGCATTGTTAAATTGATTGGAATTATTCTGAATGATAAATTCTTGAAATTTTAAATCCTTTTCCATAAACTGTCGTAAGGTATAAATAGATGCAATCTTGGTATTTGCTCTAAGGAGCGAATCATCTTCATATTGAGCTTGATTATCTCGCAAGTCTTTAAGTGCATGGTTTAACTGTGACTGTGGTAGTATTGGCGAGTCAACAATGTCGCTTGTTCGTTTATTTCGTTTCTTTTCTTCCTGTCTTATCATGAATACATTTGGTTGCTTCAAGTCGATCAAATGAGGTGAATTGAGTAGGAACCCTTTTGAAGATTTTCGTTTGACGGACCGTTTAAAGTCTTTACAAGAACCTATAATTAACGGTGATTCGCGGTCTGGTGATTGTTTTGGTTTTTTATTCAATAAAAACTCCGCAGGTTGCAATACTCTTTTCCCATTCAGTTGAAGAGTTTCAGTAACTGGTTTATTTATGTATTCGTATTTCCTTGCACCCAAGTATAGTTCAAACGGATATAGAATTCGTTGGTATGATGCCTTCAATGAACTACTCAAACTTGTCATAATTTTCCCCTTGTATCCTAATTCTCTTCCAATTTGGGCCCATAATTTTTTATTTATCACCTCCATAAATCCACCACGAATAAGCACTGATCTAAACAACTTAAACAAGTCAAGAGGTCGTTTATCTATCATTGGGAGTTTGTTTAAGTAAAATGGAGCGGCCGCATTCGCCACGCTTCCCTTTTTATTCGATTCTTCTTCCACTTTCAAGAATTCCTGATGTTTATCACTTTGATGAAAATCCAACAATTCCTTATGAAATTGTAATCTCATAGTCAACTCGTCACCCAGAGGATTGTTCAACAATTTATTAGTCTGAAACCAAAATAAATCAGAATTAATTTGAATTGTAGATTGGAACAAATCGGTGTCTTCCCTTGGTAATTTAACTTTTATCGCCCCATATTTCATCCCGATATCTTGAACACTCTCTATAAATGCGATAGGGTCCTTACTTTGTTCACGGTCTAACTGGAAGAACGGGATGGAGTTTTGGTCTTCTTGGGGTGTTGCTGCAAACCCCGACGGAAGTATCACTATTCGATTAGGTAAATGCTGGTAGTCTAATGGTACATTGGCCTTTGTTTTCAGTTGCGGTAGGTTGAATGGGTTGTAATTAAAATTGGATACTTGACCATTGAGAGAGACAACCTTGTTGTTGCGAATCAACTGATATGTTCGTAAATCGGGTACTTTTGAATTATCAAAGAATCTTGGTGTCTTGGGGAAACTTGAAGTTTCCGCTTCCTCTATGAAAAATGACATTCCTACTCCAAGGTAAACCAATACAACGTTGGCGAAATTGATCAAGTAATGAAGCATCCAAATATGAAATTCTGATATTGTGAAAATTGAAAATGCTTAATGAAGAAAAAAAAAAATACACACAATCATACACTTTTATTCTTGGGTAGTTTCATACACACATATTTCCCAATGAGGAAGTCTACATTTCAACTACTAGCCAAGCAAATATCCAACTACTTGCTGGTTCAAGAATTGATATTGACAGGAGTAGAAAGCTGGCCACAGTATGGTTTGCCAAGCTAAAGCAAATGATAATTGCATGCTTGCGTGACTATGATGACGAATCGAATGATAGACGAATGTTTACTTTGGAAGAGTGAGATGTGAAATAAGACTTGGAATCATTGGTTGCACGAATTTGCAGTTTTTGTTATAGTAATATTGAACAAGTCTACAAAAGTATCAATAAATATACCCTTTTACCAACCGTCTTGTATCTTAACAAATATACACCGAATATAGAAATTGTCATAAATATCAAACTGGAAGATTATAATGCAATGTCATGATGTTTCCCTGTTGATACTCTTAGACTATAAAACACATAGTAAATTTACATCTAGAAATTATTCTCTTCAGAGTAAAAGAACCATGTGTTTGTGAAACGAAAGGAAAACAAGTAAACCCATGCCGTTAATATATATTCAAAAAATGACTGTATTGTTAAATTTACAATAAAGCAGCAACGATAGCAGCAATACCAGCAGCGGCACCAACAAAGGTTCTGGCAGCGCCACCTTCGAATTCACTAACAATAGATTGAACTGGGACGGGGGATCTGGTGGCGGAAGTAGCAACAGTGACGTTGTTTCCAGCTGGAGCAGGGGCACCAGTAGGTGGGGCAGCTGGGTTGGTACAGTCTGGACAGACAGTTTGGGTAAGGGTAACTCTTTCAGTCAAGACAGTGTCTTGGGTTGGGACACAAGAGTCGAGGGTGATGGTCACACCGTCTTGAACGGCAACAATGGTTGGACCACAGACGTTATTGGAGTCACAAGTAGTGAGGGTGACATAAGTTGGGGTTGGGCAGTAAGTGGTGTATTGAGTGACGGTGACATCGGTGGTGACGGTGGTGACGTTGGAGTAGATGGTTGCAGAAGCAGAAGCAGCTAAAGCAGCAGAAGCTAAGGATAATTTGGAGAATTGCATTGTCGTAGGTTAAGCGAATGTGATTAAGATTAAAATGAATGAATAAAGTTAGTTTGGGTTTGATAAATCAAAGGAGGAAGAAGTCATCATGAGGTTGTCTTAATTATGGGGGTATACTGGGATTGCCAGTGCTTTTATACATTGGCAGGATGGACAGATTGAGAAAAGTCTTGACCAAGTACAAACAGTGGAAAGTTGTTAACTGGCTAACAAATGTTCACTGTGTAAAAAGCTTTATTGAATGCAAAAAAAAGAAATTAATCGTGGGTTAAAAAATAAATTATTTTTTTTTCTTTGGCATTTTTTAAATCAAAAAACTAAACGAGACGAGAGTCCACATGTGAAAAAAAAAAAAAAAATAAAATAAAACACTCCACCGTCTAAGGCTGACTATCCCCCACTGATAGACTTAGATATGTTTATGGAATATCATAGTCATTAATGTACTGTACCCTCAGAAGTATTCAACTTTGATTAACAAAGTAACCCTTCGGCATAATGTTCCACCAGTTGGAGATGACTGACGATGAAGAGCAAACAAAAAAAAAGAATAAAAAAAAATATTTGCAATCAAATTGGATCCAAATTGCTCATCCCCCCCCACAAACCATCCACCAACAGCTATGTCACCCACTACAACTACAACTACTCTCCACTTCCCCTATGATATACAATGGCACACAAGTGGAGCATACCCTCGAAACATCCCAAGAATGGTTGTTACTTGATTATGACTGATTCAAATCAATCGAACAATCACCCTCCATCAACAGCACTAAACACCAACTCACACACAAAGCCAAATCAAAATAAAGAAAAATAAAAAAAAATAGTTCAAAATCATGCAATACCGACATTTCGACTATTGATTGATTGATTGATTCTAACAATCTAAACTATTTCCAATTTCCTAAATAAGAAGATCTGGCGGTGGACATAAGACGAAGGTTTAAATGTTACGATTTTTCAACAATATCCCCCCCAAACACAATAATAATCAAGAATACGAAGAAACTCACTAGTTATCCCATCTTCAACCATGTCTGCGATGACTGAATACCCTGTCCTTTTCAATGACATCATTTCTCAACCCTCTACCTTCAATCATCCCAATGGCATCTTTCCCAAATAGTAAAAAAGTTTTCCTCTTTCGGGGAGAGCAAGTATGAATATTGTGCACAATCCTAAAACGACTTTGTGACCCTGCCCAGGGATATTTTGCGTGTATGTAAGAATATGACATGGCATAGTTGCGGAAATAAAAACAGACAAAGTAGGAAACCACCTACTAAGAACAAAGAAATGTCACTTTGCCATGATTAGACAAGGCCCTTGGTTTAATTGTAAAATGGGTTTCCAATCTTGGTGTTTTTCCTGTTCGTCTAAATTATTATTACCTCTTCGATTTTCGTTACTGCGGATAAAGATTGACCCGGATAAGAAGTTTACCCAACCATTTTGAATCCATTTAGACCTGTTACTAATGAATGAATAGATCGACATGATCCCCAAATGCAAAATCAAAATACACTAAACATGAGAAACTTCAAATTTATACTACTTTATAATAACAACACTATGTAAGATTAATCTACAATTACCCTCTGTTGTCAACAACCTAATTCTCAAACCCATAATTACCTTGAATCCAACTATTAACCATAGCCAACGAATTTTCCGGCTGATCAAAGGGAACCATATGCCCGGCATCATAGACTCTCAAGAATGTAAACTTTTTATAATTCTTAACCTCTCCACCCGATTTACTTCCAGCACCCTGAGGATACCATGGATTAATTGGTTGTTTGGCAAATCGTTCTCCATACGAATAATCCAATTTATTAACCCACGCATAATTCCCAACCCAATTACAGATATAATCCTTATCACCAGCATAAATCAACACCGGGATTCCTTTATCTAATAACTCAGCAACATATTGTTGGTGTGGTTTGGCTTCATCACCATCCAAGAGGAAATTTCTAAACACGGTGTCGTCGCATGACGTGTAGATATCGACATTGGAGGCACCAACGGCTTTTTTAACATAGTCTAAATTCAAATATTCATCCATATAATTCATTTCGATATAACAATTACCACCTTCTTCTTCACATTTCTTTCTGATGTCATAAGGGTTCAATCCAGTGTCAAGGTATGGGCGGAATAATTTAATATCACAGTAAAACTGTGCTGCTACACAGGTCAATGCCGTGGGGAATTTATAACATAATTTCGTCAATTTGGCACACTTAGGATAATCTTTATCCATTTGTTTGCATTGCTCAGGTTGTAAAACTGGTTTGTATCCGCCTTCACCACATCCCATTGGTTTATATGAAGCAGCTTGAACCAAAGGATCAGTAATACCATTTCCAATCATGATCGAACTTAATTCAAACGATCTATCTGCATGGCTTAAGATTTCCGAAGCAAATTTGGGGATATAATGACCAGCATATGATTCACCAGCAATATGAAACTTATTTTGAAGAAAGTGTGGGAACTTTTGGAAAAATAATTCAAGAAATACATAGACGTCTTTAGCTGCAGTAGCGGTGTTTCTAACTTCTTCTCCGCCAGTATATGAATATCCTACACCCACAGGTTGATCCAAGAAAATCACCGACGCATTCGAATTCCACGAATATGGATTATAAACCGGCTGCAAGGTGGAATTAATCGATGAAGGACCCAACTCAAAGAATAAACCAGTACTTGAAGAACAACCAGGTCCTCCATTTAACCACAAGATAATTGGATCATTAACTGGGTCATTTCTACTTTCAAAAAACCAATAAAAGAAATGTTTGTCAAGACTTGCAACGTCCAAATACCCAGTATATTGGTTAACAGTATCAAGACCAAGCAACTCGGGATGAGTCTTTTTAATACGTAAACAATAATCGGAAAATTTATCATTGGATAAAGTTTCAAAATCGGCCGTTGTTGGTTTGGTAGGATTAAGGTTATTTGATTGTGGAGATTTGGGGGATTGATATTTTCTAATCATATTGATTATTTCCCCCGGTGGGAGTGACTCCTTGATTTCTTCCCATGCCAATTGCACTTCCTCTGGCAATGAAGATAAGGAATTGAAGATATCTTCGTTTGCTATATTGTGGAGAACAATTTGGTTTTCTCCTAAATTGCCTAATGATGCAGCATTGATGGTGGTAATCCCAGCGAACAATATTGTGATTAAGTGAGAGACTTTCATTATGACTTATCTCTTCAATTGATCTTTTTGAGAAGACTATCAGAGAAGAAAGGCATTAATGAGGGGGGTTTAACAGGGACCCATTATATATCTTTTAATTTCATCCACAAAGGGGGCGGGAACGGAATCTGTGCAGGACAAGACAATATTTCCGAGATGCTAAATGTCGTTGGACGTTAATGTCGTTCTAAGGCTACTATAGAACAATAGCAGTATCAGTGATAACAACATACAACTATACAATTACACCCGCGGAATTAGTCATGGCTGTGTTGCCACCTCAAGATAAGGCATCATTATTTATAGCGTTGGTTCCCGAAAGATAAGTCATTATTGTTCAAATTCCCTTTGTCGCCTTAATATGAGACACTGATACTTCGTCTCCAGTTGTAAGTCTACCTTTAGAGCTTCGACAGCTGAAGTACAAATATCCCTAACTAATTACGAAATGTTTATCTATTTTATATGATCAATCAATCATATATTTGTTTTACAATTTTGTTTAATATATTTTACCACAACCTGTTATTATTATAAATTGGAGTAATTCTATTTATAAACTAACCTTTATTATTAAACACGGCGCATCTTTCTTGTGATACTATCCGATATCTAACTGTATCCCTGAACCTTAAACCACAACCAGTTAAGGTAGCGTTTACAGCCTTGCTGATGTATCCGGTGTTCTTGGATATCAAATAATGGTAATTTAAATGATAGTGGACCAGAGAATTATACTTCCCTTTTAATATATACCATCATCGGATGATCTAAATGGTTTCGGAGACACTTAGGTTGTTCGATATTCTGGATATTTCCACATTCTCTTACCAAAAATAGAAGAAAACGTAATATCTAAAATGTATCCACTTCAATGATCCACATTTGACTCTCAAGTATCAAGCCCAATATCACTGCATTTACTTGTAGTTATGATAGTCCATACAGGAGTAGTACTGAGATCAGAAATGATGAACACCAAAACTTAACAGAGTTCTCAAAAGATGGAAGGATAGGGAGTTACTTTTGGCACTACTTCGTAAATCTCTTGCGAAATGTTGGCTTTCGCCATTTCTGGTCTTTAGAGAGGGAACATTGTGATTATGTTGACTATTTAAGTATCCCTTAGTTTAGAATCTTAGATGTCTTGACTGTCTTTGGTAGTATACTTGGTATGTGGTATGAAAACACTTTGACTGCAAAATATTTTAACAACGAAAATGAAGCACATTCTTTGAGTAATTTTACACGACCTTTTTGTTGGTTTTTTTGTTTTTTTCTTCTGTTACAAAGTACACGACTGAATGTTTCTTATTAGAGATACATCCATACATCAATACATTATATACTAGTACCATCAACAGTGAAATATAAACATAAACCAACCAACATTTACAACAACTCAGTGACATCTTGATACAAAGTACACACACACACACATACACATATGAGTATTTCTACAGGACTTGTACCACTTTCAGGTAACTCTAGAACAACAGTACCCACGACAACAGAAGGAGGTACTTCAGCAGCTGCTGCCCATGCCTACAATGGATATGGGTATGTTGCTCCCATTGGATATAATCATCGAGGAATCGACGATGTTGGAAGAATCACCATGTCATTAAAATCAGGAATAGACTCAGAAGTGAAATGGGCATTGAACTCATTATCAAGAATATCCTTACATCCAAATTTCAATTTAGAACATTCAAGTTATTTAGGACACGAATTGATCAAATATTTCAGTAAACCATACCAATTAATCTTGGAAAAGAAGTATGAAAAGGTGACCCAAGATGTGTTGACTTTCAGTTTGGATTCATTATTGACCTTGAGAAATCTGGCCCAAGATTTACACAATCAACAATGGTTATCACAAATCAAATCATTCAAAAAGAATATGATTGAAGCCTTAAGGTTTTTAACCAATTGGTTCTATCAACCTCTGTTTCAAATTGCCCAGTTGAAAGAATATGATAGTCAATTTTCAGAAGCATTGTCATTCTTGATTGATTTACTCGAGCCATTAACTTGCTATTATATTGATAATACCAAACATGATCAATTATTCTCAATATTGCTACAGACATTGTTAGTTACTCCTGATAAGACCTTATTTGTTAATATCCTTAAATGTCTTTCCCATTTATTGATTATTCGCGATCGAAAGAAAAGAACCACCTCTGATGATGAAAATGATAAAAGTCATCTAGACCAAGTAGTTGAAGATGAAGTTGATGAAAAAATTACAAACAATTGTATTGATTTCCTCAAGGGTTCAGATTTGGAAACCATTATCAATCAATTATTGATAAATGACAATGAAATAAATAATGCGGTATTGGAATTCCTTAAAATGTATTTATTCTCAGAAGCATTACATCCAGATCATGCATCTTCCGTCAAGGAATCACAGAAATATAGATTACAGAAACTTTTACAATTAAACACAACTAGAGCCAACTTCCATACCCTAGTGAAGCAACTACCTTTACTTACAGTGGCCAATTTACCATTGAATGATCCCGAAACCATCAAACCAGTTCCCCAAATCAATTTAACCCCAAGATCTGAGTTTCCAGGGGTTCCTTCCACCTTACCAGAATTAACGGAAGATTTATACAAATTAATCGTTCGGTTCCCCGAACCATTAAGAGCAACTACCTGGTTACGTTGTTGTTATGAACCATTTGTGATATCATCTTCTTCTTCGTCAGGTACTCTGGAAAATTTCTCAGGAGATGGAGCTACCCCAGGAGAAGTGACTCAAATTTCGCTATGGAAGGCATATGAAAAGCAATTTCAAGAAGTATGGTATTCACCCAATGGCCAACCAAGTAACGAATTTAAACCCCTTTTAGCGGCAGTTGATTTTATCAAGAATGTAACGCGCGCATTCCCAAGTGCTGAAGCCATGGTTGTAACAATCCCACAACCTGAAGGTAGTTCTGAACCACCAAAGAAGAAATTTATCATTAAAGGAATCCAACCGCGACAATTTGTTGTCAGTATCGATGTTGCCAATTATGAAGCATTAAAACCTAATCCTATTAGTTCGGTAAACCCAGTCGAGAATCACAAATTACCAATTGGTCATATTGACATGGAGAAATTTAGACATGCGATTGGTGGGATTGCCGAGGGTATTTTGGCTGACGGATCAAGCGTGACTAAGAAACTGGAACTGTTTAATCAAATCAATGAATCCAGTCATGATATTTTGGAGTATATCATTCATGAAATCTTGGATGATTGTGAGAATTCCACCGAGGAGAATGTGTTTAGATTATACAATAGTTATTGGTTGCCAGAATTAGTGTATGCTAATCCTTCATTGGTTGAGAGTGGGATTATAAATGCCAGTTGGTTGAAATATTTGATTTGAGTGTATTTTTAGTTATAATTCGATAGAGAAAAAGTGTATAATTATGATGAGAGAACCTGTATCTTGTAGAATCACTTAGTCAACTTATATGTATTGCAGTATAGGTGTCTGAGTAAACTATCTATCAATCTACTCTCTTTAATAGTAACTAAGTAGCTAAGTATAAATCCACATGGTAGCTACACGGAATTTGAAATAAAAAAAAATAATTTTTGTTTTTTCGTTTTACTAAGCAAAAAAAATTTACACTGATTGGCACTTCACAAACACTACTCTATACCATATATACAACAACACATATAACACACACACGCACACAACACAACAATGAGCAGACCAAACCAACTTCCATTCCACGTTCGTGCAACCGACGTCCTCCACAGATTGACCGTCTTGAGTTTGGTGGGTATTTGTGTAGTCGGAACCGGTGGTATCATATTCAACATCTATGCAAACTCCGACTATGCCCCCTGGAATAAAAACAAGTTGAAGTTTAATAAGGAAGAATATCACCAAGCCCGTGAGAACTCTGAAGAGAAATAAGTGAGTAAGCTGGACTTGTAAAGAAGAAAGAAGGAGAGTAAGAGAGAGTAAGAGAGAGTAAGAGAGAGGTGGTGTGGCTTGTACATAGGGCTATAAATTTTGAATATACATTTTATTATCTACATGACTAGACTAATTTCTTCCTCTTTTGAGACCTTGAAGGACCTTGTACATCATTGCGTCTCTTCCCATTCATAGATGAACCCCCATTTTCTTTCCCCTTGCTTCGTTTCAATGGCGATTTCGAATGGCTTTGGCGTAATTCATCCCTGAGATATCGATATGACCTCTCATTATCCCTCTCGACCTCGGTTTTATTCATCGGATTGATCATCACTATATCATAATAGAAATGGAAATCGGTGTTACAGTTTGGACATACCCCCATTGCTGATACATCATCGTCGAATTTGACATCTTTATGAAGTTGCTTTAGCCCAGTGTGGGACATCACACATCCACATGGTCGGAGATATACATATTGGACCTTTGTAGATTTCAGTTCCTTCGTAATGGGACATTGTATACTATGTGACTCGTCATCACCTGTGGTTGTGGTCCATGTGATATGAACAGGACAAAGATCCTTCATCGATTTTATATACTTAAACCGAGGTCGTATTTTCGACTTGTCTAATTTCGATGCGAGTATATATTCGAGGACTTTCTCTTTGAGGTATAATCGTCCCTTGTAATCCCCCATTATTGGGTCGTTGGTGGGTGTGTAGAGTGGTAGTGATGACATGGCGCAGGTTGTTAGTAGTGTTTGGTCATTATCGTCGCCCTTTTGTTTGAAGGTGGTGTCAAAACTTGAATGGAGGGAGAGTATGTCCTGTCGTTTGGCTATTGTTCCTCCGTCGTTTCCCATGGTGTGTTATTGCCGGTTTGAATGTGTTGGTGAAGAAGACCAAGATGGTGATCAACACTAAACCCGGAAAAATATTCACACCCAAAAAAGAACCATCAACTTTTCAATGAACCACCACCAACCAAACCCAACCAACCTAACCACCATCACCACTAACAACCAACCACCATCCAGATTAACAATGGCCACTCAACAGACAAAGATCGACTTGAACCAACTTGCCCCTCAACAACTAGTCGAATTCCGCAAAAACATCGACCAAGAAGTGTCCCACTTCACCCAATCCCTCCAAGCCCTCCAAACGGCCCAATCGAAATTAAAAGACTGCATAACCAGCGTTGACAATATGGAAAGAACCAAATCGGAAGAATTATTAGTTCCCTTAACTAGCTCATTGTATATCCCAGGTAAGGCCGTCAAGGAGAGTGCATATCTAGTGGATATCGGGACTGGATACTATGTCGAAAAGGAACCCGTGGCAGCTAAAGCGGTGTATGAAGCGAAGATTAAAAAATTGGATGAGGATGCAAAGAAGTTGAAGGATATTTTGGTGCAGAAGAATGAGTTGTTGAATGGTATTAATATGATCTTGAGAAGGAAGGTTATTGAAATGGAAAAGCAAGAGCAGCAACAGAAGGCTTCTAGTTAATAGATATAAATAAATACACATAGAAATGGATATCTAATCGGTGGTATCATCTAAATCTTGATACTTTTTGTTATATATAAACGGTTCCAGAAACACACTTCGTAAATTACGCAACTTATTCGGACCAAACCCAGGGATATTCCCCAACCCATTGTCCGAATCATCTCTACTACTCTCCAACACCATATTCTTCACCGACCGACAATTGGCCATCATATTGGACACATCAGTCTTATTCACCAGTCGAATACTGGTAAACGCCTCCACCACACTCGCGGTAAAGTCCCCCAGCTTAACACCCTTGATATTCAGTCGTGTCTTCGCGGGGGCATTATCCAATTGTTTCGCCATGGCAATATAATTCCCCGCCTCTTCAAACGACCACGCCAATACCATAGACAAATCATGCTTAATACAGAAATCCAGGAGTTTTCGAATCACATCCTGATGCGAATCAATATCCACCACGACTAATAATATCCGAAGGACTTTATCATCCCCACCACGACGATGGGGAATGATCAGTTGGGATGATCCTTTATTCAATTTCTTAAGTCGGGTCCAGATATATTCCGGTCGTAATTTGTAGTATTTCAACGAAAGGAAAAGTATTTGAAATGTCGGGTTGATGTAATAATCGGAAAGAATTGATGAATCGAATTTCCAGGGGGTTAGTTTCATCATTGAGTCCTTTAGTAACGGATTGCCAGTTTGTGATTTATGTACTAAGATCTCAGATGGCCCTAGAGTTCGTGATTGCGATGTTGCAGAACGAAGTGGTTCAGATGTTGCCGGTGCCGATGATGATGAGGATGGTGAGGATGGACGCGGTGCTGGTGGGGTTGGAGACTGGCCGGGCCGGATTGGTTCTGCGGTAGTTTCCATTAAAGTTGTCCTCTTGGAAGTGATAGGCTCTGGTGTTGGAGGTGCTCGTTGTGTTAGGATTGTCTGTCGTGTTGACGCAGATGCAGTGGTGGTGCAGGTGGTGGATTAGTGTGGGTAGTTGTGGAAGGTAGTTGGGATGGAGCTTGCACCGTATCATTACCATCGTCACCACCATATTCTTCACGCATTCGCTTTACTCCTGCGAGAATACTGGCGAATGAAGATGTATCTATCTCGTTGGGTGCATTGTTGGTATCATTTGATTGACTCATTCTGTGAAGATAAACAACGTAAAGATGTTGATGAGTAGATTAAGCAACCCAAAGTTAAAATTGATATTTGTGGGTGTCTGGTAGCGCTGTATTTTGGGGATGATTATTGGAATGCTTGATGATTTCATTTTGGAAATTCTTAAATGAATGCAAGCAAGCATTGAATGGATATTCTCTAAGTAGATACGAGGGTGTTGCTTTCATATTTGCTCTTGCAAATTATAAGCGGTATTAATTATTTGCTTCGTTTAATGATTTGGTGGGTAAGAGTCCAATCCGAAAACTTATGCTGGAATTCCATTTAGGATGACACCATGATTTAGATTCACGTACCGAGTAATTTCAGAATACAGAGGATGTGGTCAACAATGGAGATATGGCTGCAAAACGTATGGGAAGTTGATAAAATATGGGTGAAACTTCGTGCGTACGCCGTTTCCGGTCCTGTACCGGCATTTATACCATAACAATAGAAAAATCCAAAGCCACTATCAATGTCAAATATATATAGATCCGCCCATTTGCACCCAATCTATAAGAATCTGCCAATAATTACAATTACATCCACATACAGACAATGGCCACATATTCTGCTCATGACTTTAACAGTCAACATTACGATGACTCAAGACCAAACTATCCCGAACCATTCTATCAAGCCTTGATGAAGTACCACTCCCAGAAAAGTGGGGATACAAAACTTGCCATTGATATTGGATGTGGTTCAGGGTTTGTTGCTTTTAAATTACTAGACTACTTTGATCATGTAATCGGTACTGATCCATCAACCACCATGATCACCCAATGTAAGAATAGCAGAAGTGATTGTGAGACCAAAAAGATTGATTTTTTAATCGGCACCGCCGAACACCACCCCGCAGAAATCACCAGTGGATCAATTGATTTGATCACGGGCGCCGAATGTTGTCATTGGGTAAATCATGAACAATTCTTTATTGAGTCATATCGGGTGTTGAAACCAAATGGGACATTGGCATATTGGTTCTATAAGGACCCGGTATTTGTTGGTCATCCAAGGGCAAATGAAATATACACCAATTATACCTATAATTCGTCATTTGATACTAATCCAAATGATGAGTTTGAAAGATATATGGGTCCTTATTATCAACAGCCGGGTCATGATTATTTACGTTCATTAATGAAGGAGATTAAGGTGCCATCTGAGATGTTTTATGATGTGGTGAGACATGAGTATATTAGTGAACGAGATGGCGCGCCTAGTGGAGGAGAAGACCCATTTGTGACGAAGACGCCGTTGTATATTTCCAAAAAGATTACTATGAGGTGGTTTTTGAATTATGTCAAGAGTTGGAGTGCCTATCATAATTGGATGGATGAACATGGTGATAAGTATGATATTGCTGAGAGGTTTACTGACGAGATTAAAGAAGCGATGGGATGGACTGATGATACGGTTGTTGAAGTTACTTGGGATACAGTTTATACCTTTGCTCGAAGGAAGTAGATTATATTCTAGTTTATAATTTATTCAGATTTTACATGATTCAGTTCGGTTCAAGTATGCTAACCAAATATAAGTTTCGTAGATTGTTGTCATTAGTGTTTTATGGTTGCTTGCATATACCAGTGACAATTGTTTCCTTGTAATTACTGCAAAAAGCAATCAAAACTTAGAGTTCAAACAGATTTAAGTTGTTCAATTGTTTCTAGTAAGTAAAAGCATCATACCAAACTATAGGAATGATTACTTAACTGTTCAATCTCAAGTAAGTATAGTTTAGTAAATTATTAATCAACTGGTGTTGGTTGGGTAGGATCACCCTGACGGAATTAGACAAAAAGAGAAAACAGTGTGTGTGTGTGTGTTTGTGCGTGTTTCCCCTTTTGGGGCTATTTCCGATGCTTCAAAGTCATCTCATCGGATTTAGTAATTAATTTGTAAAAGGAGACATCTAACCTGTAAAAAAAACAGACGTAAATGACATAATAACCTGTAAATTACTGCCCCCCCCCATTTAGTAAAGATTTACTAACAAATTACCATTACACTAATACTACTATACTATAAATAAGCAATTGACGCTGAATAATACTTACAAGTTATGTATAGTATTCTCTTAGCTAAGTAAGATCTAGCAGATTCCAATACCTTCTAGAAAACCCAACTGACAGGAAAAGCGTCAACTATAAATATATGACCATTGGCCCTTGTTCATTCTGGATTGTAATTTTCATTTTCCCATTATTAGTATTAACAAACACCATACTTACAAACAACACAACTACAAACAACACAACCACAACAACAACCAATCAGATGTCCACTGCAAGAGCAATTTCCAAGATCATCACTGCCACCCAACAACCTGAGGGGGTGGGAGCAACGGTGAGAAGATCAATTGGGATTATCAACCAACGTAAATTCAACCCCTTCTTGATGTTTGATCATTTCTCCAGTGCTGGTAAGGACGGATTCCCAGAACATCCTCATCGTGGTCAAGAAACTATTACGTTAATCTTAAAGGGTGCTATGGCCCATGAAGATTTTACTGGGTCAAAGGGGATCCTTTATGCTGGTGATTTACAATTCATGACTGCTGGTAAGGGGGTTGTCCATTCTGAAATGCCCGTTCCTAGTAAAGATGGATCTCCAACGGTTGGTTTACAATTATGGGTTGATTTACCTGACCATATGAAGGATATCGAGCCAAGATATAGAGATTTGAGAGAATGGGAAATTCCTCAGGTGGTTACTGATAATGAACGAGTTATTGTTAAGGTTATTTCCGGGAGAAGTCATGGGGTTGAATCAGTTAAAGAATTAGCTTATACTCCAGTCAATTATTACTATTATCGAGTTAAAGCTGGTGGTTCATTTAAACAGGAGTTACAAGAGGGATTCAATTATTTCTTGTATGTCTTGAATGGTAAGAACTTGGTATTGAATGAAGACACCAAGGTTAATCAATTTCAAAATGTCTTTTTTGAACAAGAAGGTGGATATATAACCGGTAAGAACACTGCCACCAACGATACTGAAGAAACCGAAGTTCAATTTGTCTTGGTTGGTGGGAAGAAATTAGACCAAGAAGTTGTTCAATATGGTCCATTTGTTGCCTCCTCGAGAGAAGGCATCCAAAAGGCAGTTATGGATTATCAGTATGGTAGAAATGGATTTGATAATATCAAGACGTGGAGAACTTTGATTAGTAATGGTGTTACTGATGAGATGATCCAAGGTCCATTAAATGGTAATCTTGAAAAGAGAGAACAAGTACGTAAGGCATATTTGGCGGGTAAAGCCGGTGGACCTGCTAAAGATGAGCTTTAATGAAGAAGTAGTAGTAGTATTCAGTTGGAGTTGTTTCAGTTCGGTTCTTTTATATAGTTACTTGTTTGCTTTTATATTCTATATAGATTTTTAAAATGAATGTGTTGTTTATCAGTTAACACTATTTCTTCTATATTCCTTTCGCTCTATCATTCATAGTGAATCACCTAGTCATCAGTCAAGCTACTCTAACACACTGTATGTTTAAGTGAGTACGCGCAAATCCACAGAGTAAAAGCACACACGCGTTTAAATAAAAAAAAAATAAAAAAAATTAAAATTAAAATTTCCATCATCTGGCGGAATTATCATTTGCTCTCAATCAATTCATTACTCATCAACTCATCAACTCAACATTATCTCTCAGTCAACGACATGACAATGAGTTCATCACAACAAGAAGTAGAATACCTCGCGACAGAACTAATCCAAAACCAAAAACCAGTTACCTACCACACATTCTCCCGAGCATTGAGTATACCCATAACCCAAGCCAAAGTCACCTTATTCGAATACTACCAGAAAAACACCCATAAACTAACGGCATCATTTGTGATTACCGGGTTAGGAAAATCAGGGAATCGGTTGATTAAATTATCCAAAGATGAATCGTGTCTTGATGACGATGTCAAGTTGTTTGCCAAAGTGTCGACTATTCATATCTATTGTGTGAATGCAAAAGAGGTGAAGGTTACGTTAGGCGAGATTGCGCTTGAAGAACGGAAATATGTCTGTGATCCTGCAAAATTGAAAGAATATGAGCGGAATGGGATAATTATTGGTCCTCCGATTATTCATAACAAACCTATCCCAGCGACATCAGCTGCAGTGGGATCTAAAGCCATTGAAAAGAAGAGAAGCGTAAGTGAGACTAAACCGGCAGTGAAGAGTGTGGCAAGTGCGACTTCGTCCTACGTTTCGAGAAAACAACAACAACAACAGCAGGAAGGAGGACGAGCAAACACTTTGATGTCGAGATATACATCTCGTAAAACCGAACCCGAGAGCGCAGCCCCATCATCTACATCGAGAAAGCGAGCCGCAACTGAACCGATCAAAAAGTCTCTGGGATACAAATCGAGAAAAGCAGAAATTGGCCAGCCTAAGGAACGTGTCATTATCGCTGACCATGACGAGGATGACGGGAAACAAGATGAAAGTGAACCGGAATCAGGCTCGCACCAGACGAAAATCAATACGTCGGCACTTGAAAAGCTCTTTGAGTCCGATTTTAGTGATGATGATGATAATAATACTGAACAGCCACCGGAAAAGGAACAGCCAATTTTGATTTCGGAAGATGTAGAACCCAGTGGAAAGGAAACGTCTCCTATTGAACAGGAACCTGAACCGATGACAGTCGATAATGAACAACAATCATATCAAGTAGAATCTAAACTCGATAAAGAACAGGAACCAATGGAGGAACAAGAGGAAGAGGAAGAGGAAGAGGAAGAGAGAGAAACGATTGCGAAGAAAGTTGATGATGATGGATACATAACCACCGTGCGGAAGAAGCGGCCAGCCACGAAACCTAGTAGCGGCGGCGGTGGCGCCCCGGCAAAAAAACAAAGAACCAGTAATGCCCCATCGTCTAAGCCTTCACATGGCAAGAAAATGACGCAGAAGTCAGTGATGAGTTTTTTCCAAAAGAGATGAAAAAACAAATCAAGAAGAAACTTTTTCGTGTAGTGTCTTTTTGATTTCTTGGGGGGAGTAGGGGAGAAATGCAAATGGGGTGGTGGAACGCGTATCGATGGCGTGAAGCGATGTTTCGTGTTGACGAAATCGATGATACGATGATGGTGTAACCCACTGCCAAAAGGAGTATCTAGTATGTAGTG
>JAKUCC010000037.1:0-40858 GCA_030563365.1 Hemisphaericaspora xylanilytica | reverse complement strand
AGATGGGAATAATACCCTCATTGATTTCCATCAATTCAAAAATAAAGTCATCATAATCGTAAATGTCGCTTCGTATTGTGGATTCACCCCACAATATAAAGAACTACAATTATTGTATGAGAAGTATCATGCACGCGGGTTGGAAATATTGGGATTCCCATGCAATCAATTTGGAAATCAGGAACCATTGGATGAAGATCATATTGTCGAATACACCCGACGGAACTTTGGAATCCTGTTTCCCATAATGATGAAAGTCAAAGTAAATGGGGATGATGAGTCGGAGTTGTATCGATATTTGAAATCACAACGACCGGGTGTGTTGGGGTTTAGAGGGGTGAGATGGAATTTTGAAAAATTTATAATTGATAGACATGGGAATGTTGTTCAACGGTTCGGTTCCCTGGTAACACCACTACAATTTGAACAATATATTGTAACATTATTGGATCAATAGAATCATAGTGCTTTTTGGTTTAACGACTCGTTTTAATGATTTAAATACTTTTTTCAAATAATATTTAATTAGTATTATACATAGAAATACAAATGACCAGTTTAATTGTCTTTATTACTTTTTCCTTGCTTTCTTGGTCTTTACCTCGGGGGTAGTATCTTTCGATCTCTTGCCACTGGGGGTATTGGGTCCTCCAGTAGGTAAGTCTGGGTGGATCTCCTTAAGTATACATGCCAATAATGTGGTACATCTTCTTGATAATTCACTCGAATTTCTACTCTGGAAAAAGAAATCAAACTGGAATAATGGCGATTGACGAATTGCCAATTTAATTCGATCATATAAATCAGGCAGGTCTAATCCAAACCGGTACAATTGAACCATTAAAAATCTATCCTCTTCATCACTGAACACACGCTTATTGGTAGATGCCGGTGGATACTTCAATACTAACTCCTGCAAAGGGTATCTGTATTGAGACAACTTCCGACGAAGTGCTTCCTTTTGTAATTTCAACTTCAAAATCTTTTCTTCCCCTTGTTCAATTTGGTTAATGTATCTTTCATGACCTTCAATCTCTTCATAATTTCTCCAGAATGCTTGTGCGTACTCTCGGACCTCATCTTCCGTCTTATCTTCAAATTCTTTAGCAATCAATGGAATCGAGTTTCTTCCGTACTTGGAACAAACCAGAATAAAATGAATAAAATCACGTCGATTCCAATTGCTGTATCCTTGCTGTAAAAGTTCTTCCTTTAATTCTTTTTCTTCATCTGTTAATGGACGCGAGTTGTCAATCTCTTGTTGCTCCAATTTCTGTTCCAATTCTCTTTCTTTCAAAGTTGATGCATCTCCAGCCTTTAGTGGTACCTTATAATGAATTTGCTTCTTATAATAATTCTTTTCTAACTCATACAATTCAAGTACTTTTGGTGGATAAAATTGATGATCGTAAAGATTTAACTGTTTTGGAGGCTTGGGACCTGATTTACTAACATTGGCATTAGCAGTTCTTCCACCGGTGTTTAGAACATCCTTATAGTACATATCAATCGAGTAATTCTCCTTTCTTTCACGCTTACCCGGGTTTATCCATGCATGTCCAATATTGGTGATTGCCGTTGGTTCTTTCTTTTTGAAATTCTCACCATTCCATTCATATACAGATTCATCATTAGTGAAATTTTGTAATGCATTCAAATTCAATTTCTCATATTTTTTAGCCAATTCTTGCGTTTTAGATTCTGAATGTTGTAAAAGCTCTTCAATATCAATAGAAGAATCATTTGCTCCATTTTGAGATTTTTGGAACATATCAGCTGCCCCAAACTGAATCATATCTAATAACTCATTCTTAGATGCCGCTTTACTACTTTGTGTTCCATCCAATCCAGCAGTATTCCTGCCCTGTTGAATAACTAATTGATCCAATCTCAACTTCTGAGTAGCTCTTTCCAAAACCTTTTCCTCAATTGCATTTTCGGTAACAAATCTAAATACTTTAACTTGTTTTGTTTGCCCAATTCTGTGTGCCCGGTCCATTGCTTGTAAATCTGCTTGTGGATTCCAATCGGAATCAAACAAAATAACAATATCCGCCGTGGTTAAGTTAATACCTAAACCACCAGCACGCGTAGTCAACAAGAATATAAACTTTTCACTTCCTGGTCTATTGTACTCATCAATCGCATTAATTCTATCAGTATGCTCAGTTTGACCATCAATTCGACAATATTGATAATTTCTAAAGTAGCAATAATCTTCCAAGATATCCAACATTCTACTCATTTGAGAAAATATCAATACCCGTGAACCTTCTGCTTGGAACTTTTTCAATAGATTATCCAATATAACCATCTTCTGAGAATTAAATACTAAATGTTCGTCAGTCGTGTATGGAGGTCCTGGTTCTGCTCCTTCGAAAAGATATGGATGATTACAACATTTTCTTAATTGCATCACTATATTCAACAATCTAGTTTTTGATTCCTTTTTACCATTAGCCCCATTGACCGCATCAATGTCTTTTTCCAAAATCTTTTGATACCATTGTCTTTGCATATCACTCATTTTAACATACACATTAAGTTCCTTTTTCGGTAATAATGATTTTTCAACATCGGCTTTGATTCTTCTCAATAGGAATGGCTTCAAAACTTTATGCAATTGGTTGACAACCTGGTCTTCCGATTCAGTACTATCTTTATTCTGAAACCATTCATCAAACGATTCAGTATCAGCGAATACATCTGGCAAAATAAAGTTTAGCAATGCCCATAATTCTCGTAAATTATTTTGTAAAGGTGTCCCAGTGATTAATAATCTATTTTTCGAATGGAACATTCGAATAATTTGGGATAATAAGGATTCTTCATTTTTGATACGATGGGCTTCATCAATTATAATATATTCCCAATCAAACTTCTTAAATGTCGATTTTTCTCTAATGACGATTTCATAAGATGCAATGATAACATCAAAATCACATGTCATTACTCTATTTTTGATTAAATTAGCTCTTTCATCCTTATCACCTTGTAATACAAGAACATTGATATCTGGAATCCAGCGATTGAATTCTCTTGCCCAATTATCCAAGGTAGACTTTGGGGTGATGACAATATGCGGTCCATTGATTTTTCTTATAAATCTGAGGTATCCTAAGAACGAAATTGTTTGTAAAGTCTTACCCAATCCCATTTCGTCGGCTAAAATACCTGATAGATTATTTTCATATAATGATATTAACCAATTTAAACCCTGAATTTGATAAGATCTTAATTTACCATTATGGATATATCCCGGAGACTCTGTGAATTCTAATATAGAGCTCGTCGATCTTTCATCATTGATCAATTCCATATCTTCTTCTTTCTCCGTCTTTCTTCTTCTTGCAGATGCAATTTTTGCTTGTTTATGTTTAGTTTCGGAATCATGGATATCATCAACAATCTTTCTAAACAAAGGATCCTTATTAGCCTTTGCTTCAATGAAATGACGGAATAATCCAGTAAGGCCCAACAAGTATTTAAATCTGTTGCTGGTTTTTTCAATGTCTACTTGCTGCTTTTCAGTTTTCGTGAAATATTTGGTTTGGTTTGGTTGAAATTCCTCATCACCAACATTTTCCTTGAGGATATCATTCAAATCCAATGAAGGAGTTGGTGTCTTTTAAAAAGGTAGGTTAGTTTAACTGCGATCTATCTGATTGATCAGTCTATTGTACATACTGTCTCTATTGAACTCATTGATGAAGTGTGCTGGTTAACCACCAGAGAAGAAGAGATTTGTGTTGTAAAAGATCACCAATAAATTTCAGTTGTATGTAATTTTCTATTTTTTTTTTTCGTTTGGGTTTGGTTCCTGTGCATTTTGACCGTGTCACATTTTTGTTTTTCTTAGCTTATCACAAGACGTGTCATGTAGGCAATGGGTACTCATAGGTACTCAGACAGTCGTAATGGTAAGCCCGTGAGGTGTATATGCGTCAATGACCGCGTTTATCATTCGATTGAGAAGAAATCCCGTTTGTTTCCAGCGTAATTAAGAGTTTCCCTGTTGATTTTCCAAAAACAATAGGTCCTACTGTGTATCAGCAAGAAGATGTCACGTATATCACGACTTATATATATGTACCAATTGCAATCGCAATATCCAATACTAATCATCTGAGTGCATGACACATCTGTTGTGCCTGCCGTGTTGAAAATTCATTATAGCGACCTAAAGCGATAATCGTCCTAGAAGCGACCTTTCAACTTTAGCAAACAACTTCGGCAACCAGTAACGACAGACTGCGACGGAGGATAAAATAACTTAATCAATGCTATTACAGCTTTACATAAGAAAGTGCTGTTTAAGTAGACTTAAATGCAAGTATAAGAATTGAAGTGGTTGAAGGGGTTTAGGAGCATTACCAATTACTCTAATTGTTCAAACAATCGCATCAATGGTTCCTCTACAGTAAACTTGCATCGATTAAACAAGAATAGACAAAGTTCCGAGCAAATATCTCGCAAATCATTGCAAAGGAACTTTCGCCCATGATAATAACACGATGGCAATTCCTGGAAGTTCGTGAATCTTCATAGCATACATATATAGACATTGGAGACTGTGCATAGATCATGCCATTCCGCGAGGACTGCATCTTTCGTGTAAAAGATATCGGGTTTTGGGTTGCTGTATAGAGGGTGATCGGAATGCATTCGGTTCTAAATGACAAGGATTTAACGATTTCTTAGCAAAGACCTCCGCTGTATACACCCGACTACCGATATGCCAACAAAACAATCACTAGGAGATTTTTTGGATTTCTGTGAAAGCCACTACACCATTATCCTTTAAGGACTTGGAGTTAACCATACACGAGGGGGAAGCATTCCGTCACTGTGTCACCAAATGCACTTCCGATTGGTATTTCCTGTAAACTGGAACCGCTTTTCAGAAATGATGCCATTTCCTATACTTTACAATGAATTCGTATACCATCAGTGAGCTAATCTCAAACTAAATAGTGGGGGCCCATTTTGGAAGGCATTTTTGATTGGCTATTGCCCCTCCACTTCCTATTTTTCGTTCTCCTCTTCTATTTCGGTTTTGCAACTTTTTTTTGAGGTGTTTTTTTTTTCTTTCTATTTGCCGTAAGTCGTGGCCATAGAGCCAAAATAATTGGAGACCGGAATTGGAAAATGGCGAGAGTTGATTTGCTACGGAAAAACCTAAAAATATCCCTCTCTATCAATGAGAAATCATTCCACCCTAAAGTGGGGTACCTGGTCTTATTACATTTTTAGGGGTAATCCTGTCGTAGATAAGCCATTGTTTCGATTCTTGTCTCTGCTCAACCTCTAATAAAAGAGCAAATATCTAGAAAGGCGGTCGTCTTTGTGAGCACCTCGAAATACGGCTGCAAAACTCCACCTCTCTCGATATAATTTAGCTGAACCATCTGCCCTTGAAAAGGCTGCTCCATTGCTCTTGGCCCTCCGTAAGCTTATCCTAGATACGAGAACTAAATCAATAACTTTGTACTTGTCCAAGGTGAATGGTCTGAAATCGCCTCATCAAAACCTTATCAAAACGCAAAAAAAAAACAAAAAAAGATCCCGGAATCTCACCGTCAAAAGAGCAAAATATAAAGAATAAAATATTTGTTGGATTCAGTTTGTTTTTGATTATTTTGACCTGTACAAGGAAGCATCGTATTGTTAAATGCCCGCTTTCATTGCCTCGTCTCAGTATGTAGCCTATCCTATATGTTAAGACAAAAATCAATACGTGAGTGAATGCAAGAAAAGCGGAGTTGCATTTCCAAGGATACCTTATCCTACGGTATATTACAGGTATTCGTATCTCTCACATAGAAGATCCCCCCCCCCCTATATCGCATGAGATAGTGCATAATTGCAAGTATTATCACTGGGTAGAATGTAACATGGAAATTCGATTTCTGATAGGAGGGATTTTTGACAGATACTGTGAGATATGGAACCCCCAAATAGTGCCGCCCTGAATTCACCGTCCTTTTTTTAAGTAAGTAATTTAATTAACCATCTATTTAATTAATTTGCCCCACTTTAGCTACCCCACCTAATTATGATTAAAAATTAATAATAAATATTATTTTATTAGGTTCCTGTCAAAAAAATATTCTGTTGAAAAATATCTCAAAAAAATAACGCATAGAAAAAATAAACATCTGATCCACTTGGCTTTTTTGTTTGTTTGGTTAACAATCAAGAACAATCAGACAGTATTGGTATTCAAACGAGAATGCTAAGCTGAAATTAAAAGTACAGAGGGTAATAATCCTATTGCCAATAAAGAAATTCCCCTTTACTTTGCATAAAGTTGAGGTGATAGAAATCAAGTAAACGAAACCCCTTTGATAGGTTCCTGTTCATATAATCTCTGGTGATTATTTTTTTTCAATCCCAAAGCAATTTAACGTGAATCCCCCAATAATAATAAAAGAAACAATGGGGGGAAAAGAAACTCTTGGAACGTTTGCATACAATACTGAAATTACCAAGAAGCTCAGCACCCTGCGTTGCCCCCTTCCCCTAAAAGAAAGCTTGATCGTTGTTTGGGAGGGTTTTCCAACGAGATATCCATACTCCTCTTGCTTCACTTGATATGTCGTATTCGGCAGCGAAAATGATTACCCTCTGAACATGTAACATAATTCATTCTTGCTATCGTACAAAATAGAAAGAAACAAGCCTCTAATTTATTAGCTTGTTCTTACCAAAAACAAAAAAAATACTATATTTACATGTTGGATTTCTGCCAAAACACCAATCCACAAAAATAAAATATTTTTAACCTCAACAAGATTGTATATGAGCGATTCCATTGAGTGATTGGTATTGTATGTTTTGCAACCTAATAAACCAAAATACATTTATTAATTGTTGACACTTTTGCAGGTTTCTTTTGGAATTTTTTTCTTAAACAGTTTCGTGATTGTTGTTGTTGTCGTTGTTGTTTTGGCAACAGACAACTAAGGTCAATCCGTCAGTCTCCAAAATGACCTGAATTATACCGGATAATTCCCGCTTAAAAAAGGTAGGAACTTCGTCATTGAAATTCAAGCTCATCTTCTTCGTAAAAATAGGTACCAAATAGAAAAGATGAAACTATTCGCGACCGAGATTCACTTTTCATGCCATTTTTCTCTTTTTCCTATCTCTATTTCGGAACAACTATAGGTAAATGTCCCCTTTTGTAGTTTAGCCGCTCCTGCGGCAAAAAGGCTCTTGTATTATAAGCTAGGTTAGCAATCAATACTTTGTTGGTATCTCAAACTTCCCAAATTCAGAAAATATTGATAAGAGATACATACAACTGCCTCCAACAAAAAAAAAAAAAAAAAAATAAAAGAACAACAAACAAACCAACTAAGCCAATTACATTTGGGAATGCAGATGAACCACCTAGAAAATATTCACAAAGTCATAAATAATAAATCTTGTAGGAACCAAAAATGAATATTAAAAAATAATCACAAATTGTAAACAATCCGATGGGAAATAGGAATCCAATATTTCCCAAATCAATCTGATTGTCCAATCATGGAATTTGTGTCGCGACTGAGATTTACAATGGCAAAAAATAAAAAATCTTGTCAATCTAATTGTGTGGCTTGTTGGATCTTATGCAAAGTGCAGAAAGGGGGTGAAGAAACATCTTGAAACTAGGAGACAAAAACTTCAATAGCAAGTAAGGTTCAGGAGAGGATTAGTTGTAAGGCTGAACAGGTCAAAGTAAGGTTAAACCCCCCAGTTAATTATAGTCCTTGTACCTAGCATTTAAATCAAAAGTATGGAGAACGAAGTGGAGACAGACATGGAGTAGACTGCACAAAACTTGGTTCCCAAGGACGGTAGCCGTGGAAAAATTTCCATAGGCAGATCGATATTGATACATGATGCAAAACAAGAACAAAAATACAAAGCCAAGCAGGCTATTATTATTATTGTATGGGCTTTGATTTGGTTGCTGCTACAGGTACCATTTGTTTTCATTCCCTTTTGATATGTAAAAAGGATTCCCGGGAAGTTATATAGCATAATAATTGTGTTTGGTTTGATTAGTATGACGTCGATCCACCGCCAATAGGAATTGGATTTAACGGTTAAGAAATCTGATCTTGGGATCGTTTTGATTATTCTTCATCCAATTGTTGTGTTTAGGTTCCTAAATGCAAAACTGGTAAACCACTGTAAGGTTAGCTGTAAAGTAAGGAAAGCGAATTACGAGAATTATTTTTTTGACCTGCAGGATAACTGTACTAGTAAATATTTTATCTGCAGTCACAAAAGTCAAGATAAAAAATATATTTTTTGGTGAACCAAAAAAATAATGAATGTGAGGTTCTGTTTGAATCATCGCAGTTAGAAAATAATTCTCGTAGTTAACGAGAGGTTAATCCGGTTGCATAGTTATACCGCTAGTGACACCAAACCGCTAAACCCGTTACGGTTTTGCTGGTGTGAAACTTTCTTTTCCGCTAGATAGTTGCTTCCAAGTATGGTAAGGGTTACTCGAATTTTTGCTAACGAAATGGGTCTTCTTGGGCCTTATATCGAGCTAACCACAAGTACTGATTCTTCTTTCTACAATCGAATTTTAGATTGGAATGGGAACTTAACATGCAAATAATAGCAATAATATTCAAGATACAATAGAAGTCAAAGAAACAGTAAGCCTTGTGTTTTGCGTTTTGCTTTTTTGTGTTTTGCTTCATTGGGCACCTGATAGGTGGCTCTATCAGTAGGTTTTACAACAATTGAATCAACAGCATATAAAGTACAACCAAGTAAATTGATGCAAGTACGTTTCCTTCCAATCAGTTACTATCTGATATTTTCCTTCTCTGATTCCTCAGTTAATAGTCACAAAAGGGTGATTTGTATATAGCGTTACGGATGTTGCATCAACAAGTCGACCAATGTAACCATCCCCTCTGCAAAAAAAACCGGCAAATGACCAGTATAATCTAATCTTCAGCTTATACTCATCTCATACCTCAGGTTGCTTATCCTCACAGACTTGAATCGTATTCTTCGTAAAAGTTTGTTGCTTTCGTTTAAGGTTATGGTAGTTGTTGACAAATTTTCGATTTCCCAACTTTGCGTTTTCTCCTCTAAATCCGCAACTATCCCGCTAAGGGAAAACTTTACCCAACCGTCCTGATTTATCCAATGGCCCTTCCTCAATCATTGAATACAAAGCAAACAAAGCAAGCATCGCGTTCCCCTACTTGTAAACAAAAGGCCATTGCTCTTTGTTGGGGAAACAATTCTTCGGTGAGAACAAATATCCCTAACAGGAAGGAGCGCATTCGCATGGTTATTCTACTGGGGGGGCGTCAACGAAATCATGTTATTCTGCTTTTGGAAATGACTTCAAATTTGTTTGTCATTCTCTTTTGATTCTTTTGCTCCGCAAAATGGTACATCTCCGTGTCTGTTGATTAGGTTTAGATCCTAGCCTAAAGTGGCGTAGTAACATGTTGCAATGAGAATCGCTCTATAAAATTAGTCCATTTGACATCGGGTGAAATACACAAACTCTGTGAGACCTTATCACAGATGGTACATTGGTCAATCAAAATAGACAGCTACTCCAGTTCTCTTGGCTGTCCTTATTCTCGCTTGTATGGTTAGTTTAGATTATCCAGGTGATCATTATTTTATTATCGCAATCTTGCCTTTTTTTTTTTGCAACAATTATTAATGTAACATATTTCCCTTTTCAAATGCAACGCCTGTTGCCTCTGAAGAATATTGTTGTTGCAGTCACTTGAGGAGATTTACTTTGTCCCCAATCGTAACCATCATCGAGGTTTTGTTGTCGCGACAACCAGTATTTACAAATACAATATGCAGCTGTGGATACTGCAAATCGTACAAGAGAGGGGTTTTCATCCCGAGAACTGTCCATAGGGGGACCAGGAAAAAGGCTTTGGAGAAGACCTTCCGACTCAGCGGACTTAATATCATCAGTTCCAAATGATATTTCCAACCACTATCATCACTGATGACCCTTCCAGGTAAACTTAAACAACTTAAAGGAATGAAATCTGCTTGATCAAACCTTTTTTGCCATAAAAAAAAAATTCGAAAAAAGCAAATCGCAAAGAGAAACTGAAATTAAATTTTGCCGACTTGCATACAATAGATGCCTAGATTCACTTATTTTTAAAGGTATTGTTTCTTTTCCACTCAGTAATAGTAGACTTGTCTTGTTCGTTTATACATTGCCCTCCAGACCACTCCCAATAAATCTTCCAAACCTCCAAATGGTTTGGAACCAAGCTATCCATTGCTATTTTGATAGGTAGCAGTAGTCTTTATATGCTGTATAGTTATTTGGCAGCTCCATTAAATAGAACGCAACTGCCCTGTTTGAGACGCATAAAAAAAATAATTTATTATTCAACTTCCCAGGGCAGAGAAAAAGAAAATAAATTAATCCGGGCTTAGAAATCCCATAATGAAATGGCAGAAGGTGGAAGAATAGCTGCAATATTATAACCATCAGGAAAAACTTACACATGCACGGATTACTCCGTAAAAGCTTGTTTAGACAAATAAACGCTCATTAGGACCGGCTAAATAAATGGAACAACTATAACGGTTATTGAAGATACTAATTACTTCTTTTTTAAATTAGAGAACATTTCTTATGACATCAGAAATCAACGCAGGTAAACTTTCACAAATGACACTTAGCTCTCCTTTCATCAAGACCAAATTGTAAGGATTTAGTTCCCACTGCTTTGTTGGCACCATTCTCCTTGTTGGTTCTGCGCAAAGTTTTCAATCACAAGTTTTGCTCGCTCCTGGAGCTATGGATCAACTTAACAGTATGTTAATACCTTACTCTTTGTTTTCGTTTCATCGAAGCACGATTGCGTCACGAGAGAGACGTTATGCAATAAATGTAATTGAAAGAGCATGTTGATAATCAAATACATGCCGCCGGTATAATATTGTGAGACCTTCCAATGTTTGTACCATTCTATGCGTTTACCTTCTTCAAAGCCTTACATACAGTGGGAAATGCATACCCCACTATATCCACTCAACACCCCCACCCTTTGGTACGCCAACAAGCAGGAAAACTTGGAGAGCACCACAAAAAAAACCACAGGAAGCGCATTTGTCCACAGTACTCAACGTATCCCAAGATCGCCTATTAGGGAAGGTGTTTTTTCTTGGAAACATCCTGATTTAGAAATACCCTGGCTATGAATTTCAACAAGAGAAAGATAGGAAGTTGCCACCGGCGTTCTCCACCAACTCTCCTCTCTCTAGTTTGTACGAACATAGAAGATTAGATTTAAGTCTATTACGCTAGAGGACTTATTTATTGGTTTACTTTTACATGATACACGAGACGGTTAATGAAACCAATACCCGACCATCAAGAGGTTCCATTTCATTTTGGACAAATCATTCCATTGTAATAAATGACGTCTCACCACCTTCGGCAACCAAAAGTTCAGGTCTTACTCCACGGTTTAGTATTTATTGGAGCAGTTAGACATCGCCCTAGTTTCTTAGTTCAGTTACATTTACTCAGTTCCGTAATGCAAGAAGGAAAAATGGTTGAGCATTCCGAACGAGATGGCTACTTCTTTGGGGGGGACGCAATGCGGGTAAGGCACATATCCGTTTTGTGATACTATAATCGGGGTTACCAAAATTTGCCGTAGTTAACTATATGACTCTGTCTGGCATTCCTGTTCACGTACATTTGATTAAACGAGTAATATTAAATTGGGTGATTTAAGGGGAGATTTTGAAAGGATATTGAGCGAAACCGTGCATCGTATACAAACAACCCCCGATACGTGAAAAGTGTTCGAAAAATTGTTTAAGCTTTTTTTCCGCAAGGTTTTTTTGGTTAATCAGGATATGTTTGTTGTTTTGATTCCCAGCCAACCTTGTTAATGGATTGCAATGCCCTGTGGAATCCCCCAAAAGCTTGGAAGATGGAATAAGATGATGATTGGGCCGATTCGCTCATTGCTTAAAACCGTCTCCCCCACGAGAATCTCGAAATATTTCGGATGTATGCGCGATGCATAAACTAAATTCTATTTTTTTCTTTTTGGTCAACTGTAGATTTAATGAAGACAGAGAGACCGAGAGACAGTATCCAGTTGGCAATAAAACCAGAAAAAGAAACAAGAAGCAACAACTCCGAGATTGGCATCATTGGGCGGTTACATTTACTTGAATATACGAAATTAGCAACTGAAAATAATGATGGCACCGGTGATGCCGATGACTACAACAACCTCGAATGTCTTGTCTCTTTCTACTTGGACAATTTCTTCATTGGGTGTCCCAGGAGAAGAAAATCTGACTCGTATTAGAAAAAAAACAAAAGCTTCTTTTCAAGGTTTCCAATTCTATTTTTCCTCATATCATGTTGTATTTCTTTCAGTTGTACGTTTGATGATGTATTAATCTGCCACTGACGGGTAAGGAGAAACGAGTATTATTAATTATATCAGTACATTTGCAGATGGAATTATGCAAATATTTCCCCGATGCCCTCAGATCCGAATTGCTTCTCAGGCGCCTCGTCTTTTGCTGCAAAAAGTAAACCAGATGAGAATAACCGACTTAAAGTGCAAATATATTTTGACCTTCTGTAAAATGCAAAATATTAAAAAATATAAATATTATGATGTTACACAAACCGAGTTTTGGGCAAAATCCAGTTTGGGACAAGAAAAAAAAAGTTTTTTGTCAGAAAAATTAAAAAAAAATATTTGGGATTCAATATACAGGACAAAAAATATTAATTAATAATATTCATTTTTTGAATATTTTTTAATTTCTTTTTCAATTGAAGATAATTAAATAAAAAAATATTAATTAAAAAAATAATTCAAAATATTATTTTATTTTATTTTATTTTTTGATGAAATAGAACAGATTTGTTTTACTGCATTTTTATATTAATTTAATTTCTAAAAATTGAAGATATAAATATAACCGCTAATCTTTCTGTCGGTTTCTTGTTGACTGCATGACATTTTTTTGTAAATTCAATTTAGCTTGCTTCCTTCTGTCTGTCTGTCTGTCTGTCTGTCTGTCCATTCAATTCTACTGTGACAAATATTTAACAACCAAAGTTTTGTCAATTTATATAAATACTTACAACCAAACTATTTGTCTGATTTGATATCAACAAAGCCATCCAAAAACCAGTTTGAGGCGTACTAAAGATAACCCACCGACCAAATAAGTCAAAGATAGATATCTATTTGTACAAGTCCAAAAAAGAACAAAGAGCAATCTCACATATAAAACATAATACCAAAAGACAAGTCGTCAGAAACAATCAACCTTTTATTTCAATTCTTCACTGATTATTATATTTCCCATAGACACTATGTTTAACTTAAATGACTTCCCAGGGGAAGCTTCCAATTTCCATATGTATGGCTTAGAGAGCAACATACAGTCCACTGTTTTTGATTCAGTTATGCAGGCTCAGCCTCTCCAAAACCAATTCTCCCAACACCAACACCAGCACCAACAACACCAACAACAACCACAACATCAACTCCAATACAATAACGACAAGGTAATTTTCAAACCCTCCTTTGCCGACGATGTCTTTTTAAATGACAATGCTATAAGCGGCACTGATTCCTTACTTAATTCTACAAGAACTTCAGCAACCAATACTACCAACACCACTCCATCTATGACTTCATACCCTTTGAATGATTCCCTTGACTTGCTGGTTAAATTAGATGATATTGCAGGGATCAAGGCCAATAATACCAATCCCTTGGACGATGCTTCCATGTTGACCATGAAGACATATAAGCACAATGCAACCGCCTTCCACCCCGGTAACGTGGTTAGCGGGACGACTGTTACTCCCGGCGATTACAGCAGCGATAATCAAATTCCAACTGCGCCAATTTCTCCAGTTCCTTATCTCATGTTTGATGCC
This sequence comes from Hemisphaericaspora xylanilytica, assembly GCA_030563365.1. Classification (NCBI taxonomy): domain Eukaryota; kingdom Fungi; phylum Ascomycota; class Pichiomycetes; order Serinales; family Debaryomycetaceae; genus Hemisphaericaspora; species Hemisphaericaspora xylanilytica. The sequence goes on along the minus strand of JAKUCC010000037.1, from coordinate 26,907 downwards.
AAGAACAATATGGGCGATTATTTCTCCATGGGTCAAAATTTCCTTAATGCATTAGAGAGCCAACAGACACAATCATCGCAACAACAAAATGAATCCCAACCATCGATGAGTTACAACCAATCAATCGACAATCATAATCATTTCCATGATGCTGAAGTCGACGCATTGATTTACCATTACAATACCGACCCAAATAGTCCTGTATTGCATGAGTTCGAGATTTCCCCTAAACAAAGCGCTCAAAGCAAATTCAATATGTTACGTCCCGAGATGTCTTACCCTGATTTACCCAGTATGATGAATACACGTAACTCCATAGTGTTAGCTTCACAAAGTGTTGAGCATAGTCCGAAGGCAACTAGATATGAAACTGCAGGCAGATTGAACTCCGCCTTTGACGTTAGATCAGCAATGGCTAGAATGTCCTTTAGTGAAGCAGCAAATGTTAGCAGAACAAAATCACTGACTTCGTTGAATGGAGTAAGTGGTACCTCTCCACGTTCTCATGGACACCATCATCATCACCATCATAATTCACGTCTTCATCAACATCTTCGTCGTACTACTCCTGCGAAACCAATCAAACCAGAATTGTTTGCAAAGTTTTCCGAAGAACAAATCTTGAAAGTCAAGCTTGCTGAAACTGACTCGAAATGTCGTAGTCATTGTAATGCTACCTTTACAAACTATTTACAATTGATTGATCATTTCGACGAGTTCAAGCTTTCGTCTTTTGAATTCAGAGGGTTTAAATGTCCTGTCCGTGAATGCCCAATGAATATGATTGGATTTGACAAGAAAGCTGATTTAAGACATCATGTTGTTATTGATCATTTCAAGAAAGGTAAAGTGATTGATGAATGCTTAGACTATTGTCAAGAGCTTAAGAGTATTATCTATGTTTGTCATGACGAACTATGTGGTAAAGGTTTCTACCGTCGTGATTCGTTAACGAGACATATAAAGTTGGTCCATCACGGGGAGCCTAATGTTTTTAATCAAAGAAAGAAATTGGAAAATGTTGATAAGAAAAGGAAAAAGAAGAAGCTTTAGAGAAATGTTGAACATTGGGAACACTTGGCACTGGTGTCACAAAGGTTCCACCTTCTTTTGAATTCCGATAAGTTTTTCAATCACATTTTCGTTCAGTCTTATTTTTGCTTCAGGCTCTGGGGTTGGGGTTTCATTGGTACAGTTGATAGATTTTTGTAAACAAAATAGGGGATACGATCCATCCTAATTACTTTTTAGAACAGATATACGTTTTCTTTGACTTTTATTATTTGTATTGTGTGTTTTTATATATATTAATTTGGTTTCTTTATTAAAGATAAAGATACATACATTATTGATTAATGGCTTTTACTCTCCACATTCATCACATGGATGTATAAATAGATTAACTGGAATCGGTAAAGAGAAGGTTATCCTTATCGTATTTGGAAACGAAGAACAGTAACGAGACGGGAGTGTCGGGAATCAACGTGGAACCGAGGAATTTAAGTTTACCATATGAGTTTCACGTTTGATCAAACGCTAATAAGCCTGAACAATAACCTTAGATTGTTAACGTAGGAGGTTGCGCCAAAATGGCATGACTACCCGATTGTGCACCAAACTGATGCAACAAAAAAAAAACCAAGCAGGGCAACAATGGCCCCATAATCGCACCACTAGTTTATCATCAAGGGCGATAGGGGGCATGTTTATTCCATGCACCCTATCCCCCCCTCCCCCCACCTCCCCCACTTTGATTCCAATCAAAAACCAGGCAAAACCCGGAGGAAACTTATCTCGACTTGGAGGGGCGTATTTCCATCCCCATTGATTTTTTTTTTCTTGACGATGGTGGAATAAGCCAAGCCAGAAATAGTGGAAATCCCTTCCGATAGTGTTCGACAATAACCCGCCAAAAAGAAAATTTCTTGTACAGCAATCAATGGCACAATTCCTGATTTTTCCGCAGATGGTAATCAGGAGGAGAGGGTGTTTTGGTTGCGGATAGGGGGGAGGGCTTCAATTCCTTCCATGCATGCTTGATAAAGGTGGTGGGTGGCTGCGAAATACGCAATATTATATTTTTTAAGATTTTTATATCTTGGATGGTAATGATCAGATCGGATGCATTACTGGAAATGGAATCAATGGGCTTTAGTACTCTAGTCGAGTATGACGGAAAAGCCAAGGCTTTAGGTTTATTTATTACAAGATTTAGATTATTATTAGACTATTAATTATACTTACAGTTCAAGGAAACCAAGAATGTCTAACTTTCTCGACCGCTGGATCCACGTCATCCCTCCTTCCTTCGTCTAGATCAACATCTTCCAACTTGACCCATTTGGTCTTGTTCCAAAGCTTATAACCAAAGTAAATCACAAAGAAAAACGGCAATAAGATGTACGCATCAACCCAATTCCCAGCATCAAAAGGTTTGAAATAGGACCACCCTTGAATCAACGCCAAGAAGATATTGAGAGCAATCCCCAAAATTGGCAAAATCGGGTACCATAATCCTCTATATGGCAAATCATCGGTTGATCTGCCTTGTAATTTCCAAGCTTTTCTAAATCGAAGATGATAGTAGCACACATTTCCCCAAACAATAAACACAGCAACACCAGATAAATTAACAATGTAGTTGTAAGCGCTTGCGGCTCCGGTACTTATATTCATCAATGAAAGGAATCCACAACTGTTCATCAATATGACAGCAGCATAAGGAACTCCTCGTTTGTTTACGCGTTTGAGGATCGATGGTGCGCTACCTTCGTATGCCAAATTAACCATGGTTCTTGATCCAATATAGATGGATGAATTGATTGCCAGAATACATGTTAATAATATAAATGCATTGATCAAATGGGCACCACCTTCCCAACCGGCTCTTTGAAGGGCAATTGTCATTGGTGATCTCAATGTTTTGGACCCAGCAGCTAACGAATCATCATTGAAAGGAACGGTTAATCCATAGCTGATTGCAATACCCATATATATCAATAAGATTCTCCAAAAGGTTTGACGTATAGCCGAAGGCACGGCCACTCTTGGATTCTTTGCTTCGGCTGCTGAAACAGCGACAATCTCAGTCCCACTATAAAAGGTACTGGCAAACACAAATGTGTTGACCACTCCTCTAAACCCATGATTAAAGGCTCCTGGGTCATTCCAATAGTGAAACCCAAATGCTGGAGTGCCTTTCACACCACCAGCACAATATATAATTGCAAAAAGGTAGAAGGCAACGAGACCCATGATTTTCATTAACGCTAACCAGAATTCAGCTTCCCCAAATGCTCCAACTCCCAAAAACTGAAACGCCATAAATACTGCCCAAAATATCAAAACGTACCCGTATAATGGGACTTGCGGTCCCCAAAATTGCATAATTGCCGCTACGGTATTATATTCATTTGCCAACACTGCGATCCAAATAATCACATAGTTCCAACCTACTGCACAACCCCAAGCATGGTCAATAAGTCGGTTTCCCAAGGTTGAAAACGTACCTCCAGTAGGATAAATAGTTGCCAATTCACCCAATGATTGCATCATACAAAAGGCAACAATACCAATTATTCCGAACCCGATGATGAGCGATGCTGGGCCATTTGCTAACGCCAACGAGGCACCAATAAGAATACCCGGTCCAATAATACCTGCTAATGCTATAAGTGATAAATGACGATTCTTGAGGTTTCTTTTTAAATGAGTATTACCATCTTCAGTCAGAGTCTCGACCACTGAAGAACTTCCACTAAATTCCAACTTCTTGGACAGCTCGAACTCCATCGTTTTATACAAGGGTAGTTTATATATTGAGGGATTAGCTGCAAATTCTGTTGCTTCGAGTCGTTTGTGCTACTGCTTGCGTAATAGATGATCAGTAATACTTTTATAAAAGATCTCTCTATACACTAACGGATCGGTTACATTCCCAAAGTTAAATGCAGAGAAAGGTGCATTTATATACTTGTATAATTCGATGATTGTCTTGATACTTTCCCAGATGATGTCATTTGTAGTAAATTTTTTTTGCATAATCACTATTGTAACCAACGAGCCACACTAAATTTCATCTTATCAACTACTCATTGTGGTTTACATAAAATTCCATTCATAATTGCGAAAGATATTCAAGGGTTCGTTGAACAATTAGAAGTTGCATCCGGTTCAGGGAACTCGTAGATTCAAAGTCTAGTTAGAGATTTTAACTCAAGTTTGAGTACATAAACTCCAGATACCGTACTGAATGTTAACGATGTACCTTGCAATTTGACGCAAGTTGGCACTTTTTCGTGATTCCTTAAATTGGTACACATGGAGGGGCAATAAACTTGAGCCACAAAAAATTGGAGAAATTGGCACGCCACATTGACAAATTGATTCATCTCGGGATATTGCACAATCAATTAATCAATCATTGATGTAGTGTGGCATTGCAAGTTAGATCAGGGCCAAAGGTATTTATCAAAGAAGAAAATATACAAAACCGTACAAATAGATTATAAAAATATAGTGGGACCCTTCAGGTTGAAATTACACAAGTAAATCAACCACGCTAGGGAAAAGGCCACCACACGATCCATACAATAGACATAACACAGGATGTATCAAAAGTAGTGAAACGTCCATTCTATGGCTTGATCTTCTCCGTCACCAGAACCCATTATTCTAAGGAAATGAAAATGAATATGGGGCAGAAATAGGAGTGTCTGTTTTGTTATTTTTTTGTTTTTAGTTGGTAATTGGACACGCGGGTCATTAACTCTACATTGAAGTGATATGCGTTGATGATATGTTTATTATCTCTATTTACCAGTTGTCGTACAAATTGTGGTTGATTGTAGGAAAAAGGGAAAAGAAAATTTCAAATTGGTAAAATTTTTCATAGTCAAGTAAAGAAGGTTTTAAATATCAACAGAGAAATTTGGTTGGACACTATTACCCGGATCATCAATTTATGCGTAGGGCTAATCAGTTATAGGTAACATACAACCCAGTTCCTTCTCCAGATGAACAAACGCATTTTCACAAGGAGCATATAGGAGGGATTGTAGAGGATTGATTTAGAGAGTAACAGACCACCATGTCCAATTAGATGATCTGTATCAACGGTTTTTATTGGTATGGTTCAAAATGCCATAGTGTCTATGCTCATGACTAAATTATGGTAATGAATGGGATACTTGTTTGAATCAAGCGTCTCTAGCCTATATATTAAAAATAAACACCAAACAAATGAAATAAGAATATAATTGTTATATAAAATGCACTTTATATTAGCCATTGAAGTATGAGATGTTCGCAATTGAACCTTGAGCTGGTCCACCTCCTGAAAAATATCGCCAAACAACCTGTCTATTGGGATGCTTCAACAGAAGTATAGCGTCAACCATTTCTATTAATTAATTGAATAATATCGTTGCAATTTCTATTTCTAATCCTTTTCGGGTCTTAAGTCTGATCTTCGAGGTGCCTCCAACGGATGTAGTTGGGCCAAGTATGTAATAGCCCACATTAAATAGCACATTGCTAAACCTAATATGACAGATGATCTAAAGACTGTTGTGTTTTCCTTTGGAGCAAATATCCATGCCAAAGTAGATAATGCGACGGTGACCACAAATACTAATAAAACTGTATATCTAATGAATTATAAGTTAGTCTTGAATGTTCGTTTGATGTCGGTGACATTCATCATAATTTCATATCCTATTGATGTATAATCAATCAACGTAATTGATGAAAAGTATGAAAAATCAATAAACAGCGTGTACATACCCACTCATCTGTTATATATGTATATATATACTCTGTGATTGCGTGAATAATCAAGAAAAGGGTGCAATTGTTTTGGAGAGTTAATCGTCAGTGTTAAGTAATTAAGCTAATACATTAAATTAAAGGTCAATGGTTTTTTTCTGTTGATGATTGTTGGCGGTGATTGTTGCGTGGAGGAATTGTGGGTGTAATTTACAACTAGAGAGACAAGTAGAATCAGTCTACAAGTTTGATCACACTCCATCAACCCCAATTAACACGAATAAATGGAACGACTAGCTCCCCTTTCCCAGCAGGTGTCCAATTGGTTATTCAATGTCATACAACCACAATACGTCTACAAACAAATAGTATACGCCCATGTCTACCAGTTCTTACAGTACCACTTAAAGAAGAATCTTAACTTTAAGATTAGAACTAAAGTATACACCTCAAGTGAAACCGGACATTCCGATTTATTAATCAATTTATTTGGAACCATTAGAATAAACGATGAAATAAGCGTACCCATTGAAATATGGATACCCTTGACTTATCCCTTTATCGACAATCCTGACAAGGGTGTCCCTCATGTGTATATAGTGCCAGATCATTCCAGAAGTTGGTACTTAAAGCCAGGAAATCTGGTGGATAGCCAAGGAAGATTCTATCATCCATATTTATCAGCATGGTATAGGGAATGCTTTGCCAATAATCAGGATTCTTCGAAGAGATTCCACTTGTTGGAGTTAATCAACAATGTACATCAGACAATCGTGAATGATCCCCCAATAGTTTCACAACTTCCTCCACCAGTTCTCTCCCCAAATGCTACTGGTGCTCAATTGCCACCAAAGCCCGCCAAAATACCAATCCAATCATCCCCACTGATGTCATCCTCTGGTGGTTCCAGTAGTACAAGCACCCCGATTGCCACCCAAGGAACTGGTCCACCTTTACCGCAAAAACCACCAAAGGTACAATCACCAGTCCTGCCAATCAATCGAACCCCAAGCGTTCCTTTAAAGTATCAATCACCGCTTCCTTTGCCTGATCAAATTAGGGTACAGACACAACCACAATTGGAAAGATTCCAGTATCCTCGAGATGCGTCCTCATCCCCGCTACCTCCAACGGTGCCAGACAACAAGCAAGCACCTCCAAAAGTCGTGCTGTATTCCTCTGAAGCCTATCAGAACCCATACCATCAACAACAACAAGCACGTGTACCAAGTAATGCGACTTTCAACAAGGGTACTGTTCAACATCAAGTCTCATCAATCAGTCAGAAGGCGGAGCCAATTGATTTGATGGACCAGGATAACCCCAATAAAACCGCTACAACACCCGACAAGAGGCGTCATGATATGTTACAAGAGCTCTCAATGCGGATAAACTCGTTCTTAACTGACCCTAAGAGCCAATCAATTAATAACGAGGTTCCTATTATAAACGAGCAAACGAATAAAGCTGATGCATTGTATAATCAACTTAGTCACCACTATCAACAAGGAGTTAAGAATAGCGAGAATTTAGATGACCATTTGAGTTATCTTACTTCACAATTGACAAACTTAACGAATCTTAATCGTGATCTATCCAAATTGGATGATATAAATGGCTCCTCAAGGGACACAGTATTCACCACTGTAAATAATTCAATCAAGTTAGATGAACTAGTTATACCTGATCTGCCGCTAGTCAAGCAACTATATGAAACTGTTCTGGAGATAAAGGGAATTAAAGATACTATTGCGTTGATCTCTGGTAGTTTCCACAACCAGCCAGAACTAATTAATGATTCTCGGTTGGATATGTGCGTGAAGACGGTCAGAAATTTGGGAAGAGAATTGTTTTGGTTGGAACTCACTAAAACGGAAATTGCAGAAAATATTATGAATTTAAAGAGTAAGTAATGAAGTTGTATATATATCATTGATAGATAGACACTACCAAAAGGTTATTCACAGCTCAGTGTCTAAACGCTATGTCCTTGTCTCTCTCCAAGTAACTAGAATCCCAATAAGGAAATAAACAAGCCGCACGATGTTTGGAATTTTATTTTTCTGTTTTTTTTTTTCTTTACTTTGGAGAAAGCTCTTCGCAAAAGTCCCTTCTTTTTTCACTTAAAATTTTCACCTTATTATCCTTTACAGACACAAGTCATCTCCATCCCTAGAATCAACATATACACATATCAAATATGTCTGAGGAATTTGTGATTAAGCCAGAGAAGGTTGTTCCAACCAACGACACCTCAGAATGGCCATTATTATTGAAAAACTTTGACAAATTATTAGTAAGATCCGGTCATTATACTCCAATCCCAGCCGGGTCATCTCCATTGAAAAGAGACCTTAAATCATACATTTCTACCGGGGTTATCAACTTAGATAAGCCATCCAACCCATCTTCTCATGAAGTTGTTGCTTGGGTTAAGAGAATTTTAAGAGCTGAAAAAACTGGTCATTCAGGTACTTTAGATCCAAAAGTTACTGGTTGTTTAATTGTTTGTATTGACCGTGCTACCAGATTAGTCAAGTCTCAACAAGGTGCTGGTAAGGAATATGTCTGTATTGTTAGATTACATGATGAATTAAAGGATGCCAAGGATTTGGGAAGATCTTTAGAAAACTTAACTGGTGCTTTATTCCAAAGACCACCATTGATTTCTGCTGTTAAGAGACAATTAAGAGTTAGAACTATTTACGATTCTAAATTAATTGAATTTGACAACAAGAGAGGATTGGGTGTTTTCTGGGCTTCTTGTGAAGCTGGTACTTATATGAGAACCTTGTGTGTTCATTTAGGTATGTTATTGGGTGTTGGTGGTCATATGCAAGAATTACGTCGTGTTCGTTCAGGAGCAATGAGTGAAGCTGATAATATGGTTACTTTACACGATGTCTTGGATGCCCAATACGTTTACGACAACACCAGAGATGAATCATACTTGAGAAAGATTATCCAACCTTTAGAATCCTTATTGGTTGGTTACAAGAGAATTGTTGTCAAGGACTCTGCCGTCAACTCTGTCTGTTATGGTGCCAAATTAATGATCCCAGGTTTATTGAGATATGAAGAAGGTATTGAATTATACGATGAAGTTGTTTTAATCACCACCAAGGGTGAAGCCATTGCTATTGGTATTGCCCAAATGACTACTGTTGATTTACAATCTTGTGATCACGGTATTGTCGCCAAGGTCAAGAGATGTATTATGGAAAGAGATACTTATCCAAGAAGATGGGGATTAGGTCCAGTCGCTCAAAAGAAGAAACAATTGAAGGCTGATGGTAAATTAGATAAATTCGGTAGAGTTAATGAAAACACTCCTGAAACTTGGAAGAATGATTACAAGGATCTTGAAAACGCTCCAGCACCACCTGTTCCAGAATCCAAATTGGCTGCTCCAGAAGTTCAATTACCAAAGAAGACTTTAGTTGAAGAAGTCAAGAAGGAAAAGGCCGACGATGAAGGAAAGAAGGAAAAGAAAGACAAGAAGGAAAAGAAGGAAAAGAAGGATAAAAAGGAAAAGAAGGAAAAGAAAGAAAAGAAGAGAAAGGCAGAAGATGATGGCGAAGAAAAGGCTGAAAAGAAGAAGAAGTCTAAGAAGTAGTAAGGTTTATGCATATCTACTCTCTATACATTTATTTTATTTTCTTTTATATTCATGACTCTATATAAGTTTGTACATTTAATCAAAGTTTGATCATTTCGGAACCATTCACAATTATGTATTAACTCTTTGGCTGAGCATTCCCCTGTCCAGAGCCAATATTCTTAGTTAAAAATGTGTACTTGTCCAACAAACCATCATAATTAAACTTCAACTGTAATTCAATCATACTTGCATTATTCAAGTCTCCCGTACTCTTGAAATGCAAAAGTACATGTTTTAATATGAAGATGACTATGATCTTATCGGTATCTGATGTTGCTTCAGTTAATAATGAATTCAACTTTTGCAACGCGCTATCCTTCTCCTCGATATCAGTAGTATGCAAAACAATGAAATAATTGATCAAAAAGTAGAAAAACCGAAAGGAAGATTTTGCATTAACTAGTTCCGATGCGGTATGCAATCCTTCAATCATATGTTCAGAATTGGATTGTCGTAAAATACTCAAGACCAAGTTGTATGTCGTCTTCAATAGTGTATTGCTTCGGTGAAATTCAAAATAAAACTATTAGATGCATTCGATTTTGGTTTGAAGACATTGTGCAAATCCTGATACAACTCCAGTCTAAAGTTCATATTATCTGCAATTCCCTGTTCCTCCTTTTCGTTTCTATTCGAAAGCGACACTTCCGCCGACTCGAATTCAATCAAAATTAACAAATGAAGTGTAGAATAGACAAATAGCTCACTATACTGAGATTCCGGACGCATAGAGTCGGACCCTATTCCCATCTCTAATTGAGCAATGGAAGTTTGTAAATCAGGGGCATTGGTTATGGAGGTCATTTGTCGAACCTTCAAGTAGTAATATTTTGCTGCTTGGATATCCCCCTTATGATGATAATACACCGCAAACATATAATATATTAAAGGAATGAACGCTTTCAAGAATGGATATTCAACGCTATCAAATCCTGCATTGTTAACCTTCAAATAATCGTTTAAATAGTTGATGGCTTTGAAATCATTTCGAATAAACCCATTCCATGCTTGATAATAGTCAACTAAAAATTTAAGATACTTCAATTTAATAATTCGGTTACGTGCTGTATGAATTGAAACTGAGAAATTTGATTTCAGAACCCCGATAAGCTCTTCATAGTTTCTTTGGATTAATTTTGAACATTTTTCAAACATTAGCTTTGCTTTGTCACTTGCCTGGGTTAATTGAAACATTCCTTTCAAGAAATATACCATGACAACAAACTCGTCGGAAGTTAACCAAAGAAAATCGAAATTTAGTTCCTCGCCCTCATCTATGCTCATGCCAATATTAAAATGACCTGTGTCTTTCCATGAATCCCAACTCAGCTTTTGTTGAGCTGAAACAAACTGTGTAATTGCATCCAACACCTTCCTGCACTCGACAGCATTGCCCAAACTCAGATATATACCCAATTTCGCCAAACAAATCATTCCCATTAATTGATCTGGGACTTTCCGTTCATTCACAAGGACCTCAAAAAGACTCTCCGCTTGGGAAATGTAATTAAGTGCTGCACTTGGCGATCCCCGATATCCATGCAAATTTGCTTGATAAACCAAACAAACACACTTCAATAAAGTATCAAGTTGTGGATCCTGTACTAAGCTTTGTAAAGTGACTAACCCAGTTGAATAATCAACAACAAAAAAATTCTTGATTTTCAATAATTGAAAAATATGAGCTGCCTTGTAATACTTCATTTCGGTATAATATTGTAGTCTTGATTTGATATAACTTGTTAATAATTTTGGATTAGCCTTTTCAAGAATTTCCGAATACAATAAATCACAAACAAGTAGACTCTTGATAGAGGATCTATCCAGACTAGCTATATTAATTGCTGTAATGATGTAATCTTCTGCAACCTCGATGTTTGAAGTTTCGTAAAAATATATCTTTGCCAATTGGTAATATATCCGTCTTCGATGATTAGGAGTCAACTGGTGTTGGTACTTTTTATTCAACACTAATAACGTTTTGATGCTACTACATATCAATTTATTGTATTCATCCATAGGTTGCTTTGCAGAAGTAGAAACCACGTTGGCATGAGCTTTCTCTAACAATTGTTTGGAGAAGTTCAAATAATGGTTAACCAATACATCGTTTCTGTCTCGAATTGGGATCATTGGCTCCTTGGTTTCTTGACCGGGGTTGTCGGTACTTAAGCTAGCTTGTTGGGTGGGTCCTTCCGTTTGCCACTGACCATTCCTATGATTCGCACCGTTTGAATTATCACCTGCAATTATACTATCTCGGTGTATACGGACCAGATGATTCTTCATCGAATTGTGACACTCCTGCTTCGATTTTTTTTCATTCGTTGTGGCATTCTCTGATTTTGGATTACTCTGATGTATCTCATTGCCGGTTCCGCAAGCTGCATAGCCCAGTACCTTTTCACCATTGCTTTGCTGGTACGGTGCGTTGTTGTGCTTATGCGCCCGGTTAATATCGTTCTTTTGGGTGGTCCCAGAGTTCGTGTTATTGTTGATTTCTACTAACTTTGGAATCTGATTTGAATGTTCAATTCGGTCCATGCTTTGTGCGTTTGTGGTTCCATCGCTATTTTGCAATATTCTGGATCTAATTTCAACTTGATCGTCATGATTCTTTTGAATCTTGATTCGCTCGCGATATAATGCGTCTGGATTTCCACGCTTTAGTCTTTGTTCATCAGGTGATTTCCTAACCTCCTGCACTCCATTATTCTCATCCACCGCCTTCGTCTTTTGTTTTTGGCTCGAGTTTGTCTTCTTCCATTCGTGATATTTCATAATTATCTCTTGTCCCTCCATTGGATCATGATGGAGATCTTCCGGATGAGCTGGAAATGGCTGCGATGTTTCTGTTGGAACACTGGAACCAGATCGAGTGTGTGGATATGAATCAGATGAATTTGAATTAACTGGTGTCCATACTGGGTGTGCTTGGGTGTACTGTGGGAAACTCGCGCGGTTGATATCTTGATTTGATAGAATTTCCGTAGGTTGGTTTGTTATATTCGAACTCGTTAAACTTCCTTCATTCGGGATCAGTGGATGGTAAGATGCCTGACTATGAATACCAGGGTTTCCATTGGAGTATCCAGTCATTACACCAGAATAATTATACGGCTCTGGGCGAGCTTGACTTGGTAATGTTTGTACCGCGACGCGCCCTGCTGCTGAGTGGTTTATCTCCTGATGAAATTCTCCAAACTGCTGTTGTGGAGCGAGGTAAGGATTCTGCTGTCCTTTTTCCACAGTCAATTCTCTTTGAGTCAAAGTGTGCGATGACTGGTAGCTATTGAATACTTGTTGAGATTGTTGATAAAATGGTTGATTAATAGGATTTTGCGTATAACTTATATCTGATGGCATCAGCGGTATCACATGTCCATGATTAGTGTCATTTGGAACGAGTAACAGCTGTTTACCTGCCAGATCAACTGTGGATCCATGGATATTTATATTGTGCGGTATTAGTGCCTGATTTGGATTTCCTGGATAATTTCCAAACTGCTGCTGTCCTATAAAATTATGATTGAACGCATATTCTGGTATGTGGTTTATATCAGAGGCATCATTGGTCTGAAATGATTGGGATGTGTCGTTCGACATGTAAGTTTTATTGCAGTAGCTTAACCAACTAACATATGGTTTCTCTGTCTTGCTAATTGATTTTTCTTCGCTCCTTTTCTTTTGTTGATTGGCAGCAGAATTTGGGCTCATCAATTATACGTAATTGACGTTCCACCTAATGTTCCATAGAAGGAAATTTTAATAACGCGTCATTTCATCTATTAGTAAGTAATTCCTACATAAAGACGTTTACTGCTACTCTATCGAACTAATGCTCTAAGTTCGTCCAACTCTTCCTGCAATTGTCGCCTTCTCAACCTTTCCTCATTTAATTCAAGTGCATATTGATCATGGATATCAGCAACGATTTTCTTGAATTCCTTTCTCAAAATATTGCTACTGAAACCATTTACAGAAGTAGGTCTATTCGTCGAATGCATTGAGTTCCTCTCGTCTTCTGATAGATCATTCAGGCCATCATGCACCAATAATTCTCCAGTTACAGGAGACTTGACTCGTGTCAAATCCGGTGATCCCCCTTTAGGTGAGGTTAATGACGAGTTACTCATACGTCCTTGTTTTGAAATTTTATCTACCCGCAATTGATCCAACTCTTTACGAAGTTTGGTGATTTCTTTTTCCTTGCTTTCAAGTATATCAAAGTTCATACTTTGCTCGACCGCGGATTTTGATGTACTTGGAGGCGACATGATTCCGTCTTTATTTCGTTTTATTTCACTTTCGAGATTCTTAATCTTCTTTCTATAGTCTTGAATCTGCTTTGAATAAGCTTCTCGCGCATGCTCATACTCCTTGGAAAGATATTGATAAGAAAATCTCAAATCGTTCAATGCTGTTCTATAATCGGTCAATGATTTTTCTGGGCTTGCAATTCCAGTCCCATTTGAGGTGATTCCCGTTAATGAATATTCCGATGTAATCGATGCTTGTGGTGCGTGGAATGAATTAAACGTAGTATCTGCTGGTCCTTCCTCATGTTTAGAGCCGCTAAGGATGCTATTTATGCATAGTTGGACCCATTGTATTTTGGATTCAAGCAGTTCTGGGCCATTAGGTGGGGTTGGTAATGCAATATTTCTTTGGGCAGCCATGCTGGCAACGTAGGCTAAAAGGCTATCAAATATTTTGTTGGTGTTATCATTCACCCTAGAAGGAGTCGAATTAATTTGGAAATTGGCCACATTGGGAGTTTGAAGCGGGGCGTGTTGATTAATGCCACCCATAGATGTATTGACATCTTGAATGTAACTCACTAATAGACACGAAAGATTGTGGTCGTGTAGTTTTGTTGTCAACTGATTCAACTCTCTCGTCGTTGTCAACAATTGCGTTTGTAATGATACATTTGACTTCATTAACTTGACTAAAGTTTTGGTCTCAATTTCAGATGATAGATCCTTGTTGTTTACTTCTTCATTTAGGTTCATACTCTCAAATGGCTTAACTATACCATCATTAATAAATTCTTGAACAACTGAAATTTTAGATAATAAATATTGGTGCAAGTTTTGTTTATCTTGAATTGCCCTTTTCAATTTCAAGACTTGCTGTAAGGATAGTATGGCGTCGCTATCAATTTTACTAGTGTCAAATACCGCATTTTCTATTAATATCCTAAGATTTAAATAATTGGGCTCGTGGTTTGATTTCTTTAATACATCGAGGATATCCTTTGGTACTGTTTCATTTTCTTTGAACTCCTCTTCATCACTTGAATTTGCCATTGAATCAGAACCATGTCTTGAAAAGACACTTTGTGGGGTTGATGGAGAAGACTGTGATTCAGACTGTTGTAATTTTATAGCTCCCAGGTCAAGTTTTGACTGCAAATATATATTGAATGAATCCTGGATTGCCTCTGGATCAAAGTGGTTTATTGTTTCATCCAGTTGTTCATTTTTAAATTCGGCTACTTTTGATCGATGCTGTTGTTGTAATTGAAATTTTAAAAGATCTGCAGTGGTGTTGGCTAGCGGATATCTGCCATTTGAATCATTATGTGTCATTTGAAATGGCGATTTCTTTAAGAAGGAATCGGGATCTATCATTGTGTGTATGTGGAAGGTAAGTCTTGATGTTGTTGATCTAATCTAACACTCCAAATCAATTGATGGTGTCCAAGTGTGTGGGTATTCTAATAAAGATGTAATATGTCTAGAGTGGTTCTTGTAGGAATCGCTATTCTATTCCCTCTTAAGCCTAGGCTAGTAGTGTTGGACTTCACTAGTGTGTTTGTTTTCTAGTCAATTGTTGTCAAGACTGATGACGGAAAAAGAAGATCAAGAAAAAGGAAAAGAAAAAAAAAAGTGTCTGTCTGATTCTGTTTTGTCTGTCTGTCTGTTTGGTTTGTTTTGATTTGGTTTGTTTAGATTTGAGTTTTCTTTTGAAACAAACTGAAAAATAGATAAGAAACGTTTCACCTATATAACTCGTGTAGTCTTACGTTATGATAGAATGGAGGAAGAGCAAGAACCTCTTCAAGAATCCTCTATAACCCAAGTTCCCAGAAAGGGGGTTGTTGGCACAGCTTGCTTCAAATAATTGACAGCTTTCGTCAAAAACTCCTTCGTCAAAAACGCAGCATTTTTTTTTGCCCTTTGTCTCTTTGAATTGGGTGCCTACTATTATTAACCGAAGGATAGATACTACACACCTTGAAAAGGCAATACCACCATGGCAACCCTTCTTTGTCTTGTTGTAGTGCTAGTTGGATACGGGTTGTTGTAGGAACAATACCCTGCTTATGTAACAGCAGCAACAACTAGTTTAAATATTGCACAATATCGTATGTAAGATTGTCTGTGTGCCATGTGTAACAACAATACCTCGATTTTAGATATTCTAGAACCCATCAATAGCCAACAACATCTACAATACACCAAGCAGTCACCAATCGTACCTGGACAGTAGATTGGTAGGGAGGAGTGCCGAAAATTAACATAATACAATTGGATCTATACACTGCCAGTGGCTGTTCCATGTGTATGTTGGGCCTCCTTGCCTTCCAACGCAAGATACTTAGCCATCCATCGGCTGGAATAACCGACGATCTCAACCAGCCACCTAGAACCTTATATCGTACAATTTTCTAAATCCACCTAGAAAATGAAGAAATCTGGCTACATTAACTTAAAGTAGCCATGTGCTTGACAAAAAGGGATACCTTCTTCCCTATTTGAGAAAGCCATCCTGCTTGTGTGTGCTTAAGGTTTTTCTTGGTTTGTGTTATCAATCACTAGTAACTTATGAATATTGATTTTCGTGTTTTGGAAGACGCGTAACATCAGTCTCAATATTTTCTTTTTTATTTTCTTTTTTTTTTTGTTTGACATTTCTCCAATCAAATTAGATGAACTATCAAACTTACATATGATTTTCCACACTCTCTTAAATAGATGACTACTGTATAATATGTTCAAATGAACACGGATATTTCCAACCTATTATTGCAAGACCCACTAAATAGGATACATCCCAAACATTCCAAATCGGCGACAATACGATATGTAACATTCAATATTAATGGTGCAAATACATTATTCAACTATCATCCCTGGAATAAATTTAATCAGGATTATAATGCATTATTTCAACTGCTACAAGCCGATATAATAACCCTTCAAGAATTGAAATTATCAAACCAGACCTTATCCAGTATCAAAGGTATCGGACATTTACCAAATTATAAATCATTTATTAGTTTGCCCACTTCAAAAAAGGGATATTCGGGTGTCGGATTATTTGTCAGAGTTCCAGATTCTTCAGAACCCCACAATATTCGGAAAAATCTTCATGTGGTAAAAGCAGAAGAAGGAATCACGGGATGGTTAGCGCCCAAGAATGGACAATCCATGGGAAAACCATATCGTGAACACACAGACAGCATTGGTGGATATCCCGATGAAGTTAATCAATTGAGAGGTTTATCGTTAGATAGCGAGGGAAGATGCGTTTGTGTCGAGCTAGCTAACAATTTAGTCATATTTGCATTATATTGTCCCGCTAATTCCCAGGGAACGGAAGAAGGGGAGAAATTTAGAATGGAATTCTTACAAATCTTGTTTGAACGTGCATATAATCTAAAATTCAAATTGGGGAAAGACGTCATAATCATGGGAGATATAAATGTAAGCCAAGACTTAATAGATAATGCCGAAGGAATCAAGGAGCGATTGAATGAAAACCTAATACGACCCTCATCTGATGGATACAATTTCGAAATCATCAATTATGAAGAATGTTGTAAATTTAAAACATCCAAACCATCGCGAGAACTACTAAATCGATATACAATTTCCGGATTATGGTATGATCGAACTCTTGATCGATCTTTGCAATTTGATAAGACTCAATTCTTGTATGATACAACTCGATTCTTTCAAGGTCGAAAAATGAAAATATACACAGTATGGAACACCCTTACTGGTGCACGACAGATTAATCACGGATCAAGAATTGATCTAATATTGTGCAGTAGTTATGATATGGTCAAAAGAATTTCTCAGGCAGATATTTGGCCATTCATTCTAGGATCTGACCATTGTCCAGTGTTTACTGATTTTGAAGTAGATGACGATGACAATGGTGAACACCACAATGAAATCCCAGTTCCAGCAAGGCTCAATTTCGAGGCCAAATATCACTATAAGTTAAGCAAGGCAAGGGATATATCGGCATTGTTTGCGTCACGAAACTCATCATCTGAATCAACGTCGCGAGAGTCAACTCCAAGTGCACCATCATCACAACCGACAAAGGTTGATTCACAACCTGCTTCAAAGAAACCCAAATTGCAATACACAAGTCGGAAGTCGCAGAATAAAGATACTAGCCAAAGGCCAATCAGCAACTTCTTTAAATGACCGACATATAGAAGAACTTTCGATAGAATCTCTACAAATAGTAGTCTCTTGTTTTTCTAATTTATTAAATAATTATGTCACGATAAATGACAGGTATTTGCAATACACTTGGTCATGCAGGTAGAATTTAGATAATGCTAAATTAAATATAAATGATATTGAACAATTTGAAACCCCCGAGTTAAAAAAACTGAAAAACCAAGCAAACTTAAAAAAAATTTAAAAAAAGTAAAGAAAATCCACAACTTGTATAAAAATATACCCGTTAGCCTCTTCTGGAATGCTACAATACAGAACGTATATCTTGAAGTAGCATTCTCTGTCGCTGTAGCGTATTCATTCCTTTTGATCTTTTTTTTTCCTTTTTTGAATCTTCTCCTAATATACAAATAAAATCATAATAATACAAATATGGGGAAACTGAATCAATATTTATGTGGTGATAATGCTAGTGTGAAATCATATAGGTGCTTTGCAAATTAAGATTTACGGAATTCACTCAAGACCGGGTATATAGCCTCAAATGCTGCGTAAATTTCCTCTCTTTGTTTTGCACCAGTTAAAACAATCTTACCGGAAACAAAAATTAACAAGACAATTTTAGGTTTAACCATTCTATAAATCAACCCTGGGAATAATTCTGGTTCATAGGACGAGAAAGTACCATGTGAAAATGCCAAACCTTCTAATCTAATCGGGAATTTGACGTCACAAGAACCAACGATATTTTGAATCTTGAAATCAGTAAACTTGGCATTGAAACCCAACTTTTGAATAATTCTGGCATACTTTCTAGAAGCCAATTTGGAATCATCTTCAGACTTGGCACCAGTAACAACCATCTTACCAGAAGCAAAAATCAAAGCAGTCGTCTTTGGATCTCTAATTCTCATAATGACAGCCGCAAAACGCTTTGGATTGTATTCAGCATTACGGGCATGTAAAGCAATGGTCTTCAAGTCCAAACGACAATCTAAATTAACAGTAGCAACAATATTTTGCAAGGTTGGAACAATACCCGACGTGGCACCATCGTCTTCGTCTTGTTTTGGTTCAATGACATCTTCAGTAGGTTCCTTCTTGACAATATCGGCAGCATCTTGCTCCTTTCTATCGCCGTCAATACCTTTTGGAAAGAGCAATGAATTTGGAGCAGTGAATGCTTTCGCTTGCGCAGCAGTAGTGGGTAACTTTAAAGAATCCATGATATTGATTAATTAATGGTTGTTGAAATGTATTACAAGGATGATGACTTTTTGAGATTGACAAATAAATGTATCCCAAAAAAAATAGATAAGCTTAGTTCGATATCTCCACAAATAGATTCAACACTTCTTTTAAAAAAGTTGATATGTGTGAGATTCTTGTCTTTTGTGACTTATTGAAGGTTCTATATATACAAATTGCCACTTCTCTTAGAACGGGATACCAACTTCTGGAAAGCCTGTTCTATATATGTGAGTGAGTGATAAGGGAGGAAGGTTTGTGGGGTGGGTAGATAGGGCGAGTGGGTGTGAGTGGTTGGGGTGTATCTATCCTCTCTGTATACAGCTGAAGGGATTGTATGTAAAAACTTCTCTCCTGTTAGTTGGTTAAAACTTTGTGAAAAGAAGAAAGTTTGTGTGTGTGGTTTTTTTTTGCAGTCAGACAAAAAAAAATTGATGAATATGCAGGAACGCGAATTATCAGTACAACCCAAAAAAAAAACAAAAAATCTGAGGGGGGATGCCGCGCTATTTATACTAGTGCACATTATCCGGGTAATCGGTTCCTCATTAAGGAAATAATTTCTGAAATTGCCAGCAAATCATCAAAGAGATATGAAACGAATTTCGCCTTTTTACGACGCACAGATTTGTTCATAACAAAATTATATAAACTATAGTTTTGGAGATATACTTCATACGTATGAAGTTTGCTCAACAGTGCTTATATACAAAGACATTCCCTCTATAAGTAACCCAATCTTGCCTCTCTCATGTTCGTTGATTGATTTCTTTTTTGACATGAAGTTCTTTAGTGCTGTTTTTTTTCTTTTTTTTTTGCCATCGCCATTGTTATCAATTATTTTTTTTTTTGTTTTATCCAAAGTCATCGATCGGAAAAGTGCCAAATCATTGCCTCAACAATGTTAAGCACTAGAGGTGTTCACTCCTAGCACTGACGCATTCTCTTTGTATTAAATCTGTATGACATTATGATATATGTAAACCTGTAGTAAATCACTCGTTATTTTGGTTTCTGGCTAATGCAAAAAGCTTAGCTCCGTTGCACATTTGACACGACGCAACTTTTCATTGGTTTTATCATGGCAAATCGACCGACTAACGTTCCTTCAACAACTTGTTTCTCTTTTCTCTCTTTCTCATTCTCTCCACCTTCTTTGCATGCATGGTAGCTGCCATTCTTTCATATCTTTCCTTCTCGGCCTTGATTTCTCTTCTACGCTTCAAATCATCAAGACGTTGTTTTCTGGTATTTTCTTTCTCATCCTTCAACTCTTTCAATCTGGCCTTATATTGTTCTTCTTGTAACTTCTTTTGCTGTCTTTCTTGGAATGAGTTTGGTTTGCTGACCCCTAATGACTTCACTCTAAACGCATCCTTCTTCATCTTCCAATCCTTACCATTCACTCTTGAACCTTCACCCTTATCCTTCACCGGAACAGGATCAATATATTTCTTAGGTATGTCCTTATATTGCAAGTTAGCTGCTGAACTCATGTTGTTAAGTGAATATTGATCGATTAGAGAAAGAAAGGAGATATCGTAGTGTAAACAAGAAAGAAAAAATTTTTGGTACTCATCTGGTTGAGTAGTGGGAAATGGCTACACGAGAAAAAAAAAAGAATACTTAGTACGAATTGATTGACTGTATTCGACAAGAAAGAATATTATGATACTTCTCTGGATCCAGGAGGTGAATGATTACTAATTCTTGAGCTTTCGGCGGAAGTACGCGTTGCTAGCTAGGTCTCTTCATCTGTATTCTCGATCGATTCTTCAAATTTACTGAACATCTAATCCAAGATGCCACATTGAACGACATAATCTTGACTGTAGTGAAGGTTTTATTTCTCACGAGGATGTAGAAGATAGAGAACATTACAAAAAACAAAAACGTTTAAACTATAAATATCTATTCCATAATAAAAACACCATAACTTCATCAATTGAGCTAAACTTACTCATCGTAAACAGTGTCGCGCTTATCGATCACTAAGGTTGCTCGCCTTATCCACTTTCTCGATCTCGTAAATCGAGAAAATCCATCTCTTTCCCTACCATTGTTCCAATTACTGTCATAAAATACCCATCCTCCAGTGGACTTCGATTTACTAAACTCATGATCCAATTTCCAGCTATTATCAAGCCATTCCCAATTATAGGAATAAATATCATTCTCAAACACTGGGAATGGAAATTCTTCGTTGGATGTTTCATGAATATTAGGTGCGGTATTAAATGAACCTTCATAGCAGAAATTTGACCTCTCCGTAGGATACAACAAACTTGACCAACCCATTCCAATCCATCTTCTTTCATTCTCGAGAACTTCAAACAAAACTACCTGTTTAATCTGATTTGCAGAATCGATTTGCTTGTTGACAATCTTGAAGTCTCCAAGTATCGAGGCTGAAGACAAACTAGTAGATAATTCTTCTGCGTCACTAGCTGATGGACTGGATATCATTGGTGCAGCATTTTGGATACCTTTTTTGAGCTTAATATCAAACCCACTAATGTACATCACCGCTATTCTAACATATATCGAACGCCAAAGCAATCGTCTAATTGCAAACGCCCATGAAGCATGGAAACTAAGCATGAATGAGCCCAATAGCCAGAGATACCTCCGCGGGGTTAATATATGATACTTTGTCAAAAACATATGAATTGGAGTTAAAAGAAATATTGAAATAAATATGCGGATATAGTTTTCAAGTCTAAATGGAAGCACCTTGAATGGTCGAAATAACATCTCACAACGTACTGTCATATTATGTAATGTGTATAGCACTTCATCAATTGTTGGCGGATCCTCGAATTTGCTGGCATGAACGACCGACGATATTGTCCAAATAACACTTGCAAATGACAATGCCACCAACATCGGTAAAAATAAATGGCTCACCACATCCCAATAAAGAACAATGAATGAATACATTATCATGAATAAAAAATTCTCATAGTGGTCATCATTGGTCCATGTCAATATTCCCAAAAGGCTGTCAATTAACAATAGATATGGGAATATTTGTGATAATGCTGATGCCAAGGTTGGGTTCTCGGTTAGTAATTTGGCGGTGGGTGTTGCAGTTAATAATTTAACATCACTGGGTTGAAATGTTGCCCGCAAATGACGATGATATGTTTTCCCCATACGCAACAATAAATTTTATGAGGAGGATTAGTAATAATTTTTATTCATATTGGAAAGAACTGAAATTGATTGATGTGAATAGTTTGATTGACATTGGGTTTAAATTTGACCATAGGTTCCCAGTGCGAGCTATTGTCATGTGAAAAAAAAAAAAGAAAAATAGTGGGGTTTCTACTATCCATGTGAGCTACCAATTGTAATTATCAGATTGACATAATTCAACAGACATTTAGAACACGCTGAATAAAGCTGCTTTCAGTGTAATTCTATTTAATTTCTTCTGCTTATCAGATAGTAAACAATATTGCTGTTATTGGAAGAAATGCTGAAGGCTAAATTCACCTGAGAGCGGGCAATATTTGTCTTGGCTTCTCAATTCAAAGCCCAGCCAATAGAAACCGCGGCCAACCATTCTCTACTTGTTCAATATTCTTTAAGCCTTGATTTTGGTAGGCTGTATCCATCATTAGTAATCATCAATCAATGGTAAGTGCCAAGAATAAAATGATTGCAACCTAATGCACCCTGTAATTACAAGGTGGCCCTCATTATACCATTGAGGTCCAAGAAAGTCGTTGTGGAGAATTACTGTAAGGTGCCTTTCAAGAATGGCAATATAGAAGGTTGCTATCAAATTCTTGAGGGATACCTTTTCAGTACGCTATCCATCTAAATCTTGGTGACGGTTACATATCCAATTGCAATGCGGATGGAAGTTCACTGTGATATAAACCAGTTGGGATGGATTTGCGTATTGTTGTCCCCACATATTAAGCTTAATTTTAGGTTGTTGGACATCGTATTGATTTCCTCAATTGTCAATTGCTTGAGAACAGTTGGTAAATGTTCACTTGCTTAGAAATGTAGTCCATGAAATGACTGCAAAAAAAAGAAAAAGGCAACCCCGCGAAAATGACTTTGACATTCTAGGGTTGCAGCCATTCACATTTGTTCGCATTTACTGAAGTTTAGTGGTAAATGTACAAGATTAAGTCTTAGCAGTTCTCCACTTTTGAAATTCATTGTGCGCAGCCTCTCAATGTCTTACAAGCTGCATGGTTCTACACCTTCAGCGAGCTAGAATAGGTTTAAGTTCTGGACGATGCTGAGTATATAAATCTGAGTCTTTCTTCTGCTATTTGGATCAATTCGCATGCGCACAGAACGCCATAGCCAAGGTATACAATGCTTGTAATTCAACTAGTAACGAGCCTCCTTTTGATTGGAGGTTTGGTAATCGGAAAGGATTTTAAGATTACACATAAATCAGAGTTGCGATATATTGCTTGTGGAACCCTTCTTAGCAACCGACATGAAGATTTGCACCTTTTCTGTGACTTGAACAATCAGCCAGCACTAGGATCAATGGCACATTGCTTGACAGAAACATTCAGATATGAATCTGAGAATTATATGCAAGAGTTTTTGGATTTTTGCAACAACCTTACCCTTGATGATTTTTTAGCTGCGTATGATAATGCAACCTTATATTTGAGAGATCATAGTGATGCTAGATTTGGCGCCGATCAAGGTCCACCGTACCCCATTATGGTTCGTCCCGATGAAGTCGCACAGCTACAGGAAGTTCTTTACACCCATTCATTAACAGATAATTGGTCGATTTGGTATGGTACAATTCTATTGTGCTATTGGCTTTTGATAATGCTTTTCAGCGGTATCCACTATTGGGGTTATTTCCTTTTCCCAGATACAATTCATGCGATGTATGGGAAAGCAACCAACCTGATACGAAGACATTTTATACTTCCACCTTTATTTTCTCGTTCCCATGTTAACATTCAATCATGGACAAGATGGTTTGTGTGGTTGATTCCACTAAGGTTTGAAATGTTGGTACTCGCCGGTCATTTAATACTTGTGACAATATTCAGTTCTACACATGTTTATATGTCGAGGTATGGGTTTGTTGCACTTTCTGTCGGATCAAGAACAGGTTCCATGGCTGTTTTCATGGTTCCGTTACTAGTACTCTTTGCTGGAAGGAACAATTTCACTCAATGGTTGACCGGATGGTCTTATTCAAGATTTTTAATTTTCCATAGATATATTGCAAGAATAATGTTCTTGATCTTGATTGCGCATGTTGCTTCAAAAACAATCACTATCAGGACATTAGGTAGCTATGTGGCATATATGAAGCGCGGGTATATGAAGTGGGCCGTTGTTGCTGCCACATGTGCTGGACTCTTGATTTTCCATTCTTTGCAAGTGTTCCGGGAAGCGAGCTACGAAGTATTTTTGATATTACACAATCTATTGGCTGTGTTCTTCCTTATCGGTGGATGGAAGCATACCAAATATGTTGGTGCAATTGAATTCTTCTATGCAGCCAGTGCAGTTTGGGTTTTTGATAAGCTCCTTAGATTGGTTAGAATTATCCTGTTCGGGCGGAGACGGGCCATTGTACAATTGACAACTGATGAAACATTGAGACTAACAGTACTGAGACCACATTGGTGGAACCCCTATCCTGGGTGTCATGCATTCATTTATTTCATGGATCCAAGATGCTTCTGGCAATCGCACCCATTTTCAGTTATAGATTCCATTGATGAAGAAAATACAATCACGTTCTTTTTAAAAATTAAACATGGAATTACCGAAAGATTAAGAACACAATTGTTGAATTCTCCAACATCTACTCTTGAAATCAAGGTATTGGTTGAAGGCCCATATGGTCAAAGAGATCCACTTCATAAATTTGAACGTGTCGTATTATTATCTGGTGGGAATGGAATTCTGGGAGTCTTCTATCATGCTCTTGATCTATCACGAAATCGAAACTCTTCAGAAATCATCAGACTTTATTGGATAATTCATCACTATAAGTCAATTGGCTGGTTCTATAATGAATTGCTGAAGCTTCGAGGAACAAATGTTGAAATAATTATCTACGTTTGCCATCCTGAATTAAATTTGGATTTTGAGATCTATTCTCCCATTTCGATGAGAAAGTCAGATTCAGAAAGTGACACCAACTTACAGGAGAAAGATAACATTAACTCGGCAGTGGTTCCTGTTCCTGACCTCGCTACCGATACGTACTCTCCCGTGCAATTTATAAAGGAAAACCTCGCATTTGTTGAATTTCGTAACGGAAGACCTGATATTGCGGCATTGGTAAATGCTGAAGTGCAAGATTGTGTTCAAAATATTGCATTTGCGACCTGTGGAAATGCCTGTATGGTTGATGACGCTAGAGTGGCTGTTGTGGAAAATATTGGGCGCGAACGATTGAAGAGAATAGATTTGTTTGAGATTATTGAGGCCTGGTAGTTTATATGATAGCTTATGGACTAGTCCATGACCGACCAAATCTATATAGTATTTATGTAGGTTGATATTTCTTTAGTACTTTTCAGTCTATGCGTATATTTGATACCAATACTATATGATTCTTTTCTGGCATCTTAACTTCAAAAGAAATACTAAAAAAAATTTTCACACTTTTCACCACTCTTCTTTTTTATTTCTACTAACCAAACAAGACACACTAATACATACAAACAAATTCACAATGGTATGTCCATAACATTTTCAAAGTTGGAACAACATCCTCCTTGTATGCTACATCCTCTTACTTTATCGAAATAAAGACAAAGGTTGTGCATCAAGGAGTGGTGGTCGTTGTACTATTTTTATGACACCTAATGACAATCCTTCCCAAGAATGACTTGCATTCAAGGTCGGATTTAAAGGTTTATGAAATGAATGTCATCACTTCTTGATGCACAGGCTGAGTATCTTTAATGATACTGTAGAGTATTTGAGTTTTATAAAAAGGAATGTTCGTTGACATTAATTGAGAGAACACTCTTTGAAACTAACATTTACTCAATGACACAGCCTTCTTCTAAGAAAGTTGCTCCAGCTCCATTAGCCACTAAGTCAAAAGCTTCGGCTACTCCAAAGAATCCTTTGATTGATTCTACCCCAAAGAATTTCGGTATTGGACAATCCATCCAACCAAAGAGAAACTTATCTAGATTTGTAAAATGGCCAGAATATGTCAGATTACAAAGACAAAAGAAAATCTTGTCCTTGAGATTAAAGGTTCCTCCATCAATTGCCCAATTTTCCCAAACTTTAGATAAAAATACTGCTGCTCAAGCCTTCAAATTATTGAACAAGTACAGACCAGAAACTACAGCAGAAAAGAAGGAAAGATTGACTAAAGAAGCCGCAGCAATCGCTGAAGGTAAATCTGCTAAGGATGTCTCTCCAAAGCCTGTTGTTGTCAAGTATGGTTTGAACCATGTTGTATCATTGATTGAAAACAAGAAGGCCAAGCTAGTTTTGATTGCCAATGATGTTGATCCAATCGAATTGGTTGTCTTTTTGCCAGCATTATGTAAGAAAATGGGCGTTCCATACGCCATTGTAAAGGGTAAGGCTAGATTGGGTACTTTGGTTCACAAGAAGAGTGTTGCAGTTGCTGCGTTGACTGAAGTCTCTTCTGCTGATGAATCAGAATTATCTAAGTTGGTCTCGACGATAAATGCCAACTTCGTTGAAAAGTACGAAGAAAATAGAAAACACTGGGGAGGTGGTATCATGGGTTCAAAGGCCAATGATAAGATTGCCAAGAGAGCTAAGGCTGCAAGCACTGCTATTTAGAGTCTACCT
>JAKUCC010000036.1:0-39111 GCA_030563365.1 Hemisphaericaspora xylanilytica | reverse complement strand
CCCATCAGAAGTTGGAATAAACAACATTGATATGATAGAAAGAGCTAAAAAGAAGATATAGAAAGGAAAAAGAAGTGGAAAGAAAAAAAATGAACGAGGGATTTGGATTTGTTGTGACTTTGAAGGATTGGTTTGATGGATTTGTTTATGTTTTGAAGATTTTCGCGTTCTACAATCAACTGCATAAAAAATATTATTATTTCCAAATATTTTTTACAACAGGATTTTACAATGGTATTTTCTGTAGACTGGTTACGTACTCTCTTAAACTCGTCTTTATTTATTTATTTTATTTATTTTTATTTATTTTTTAACTTTAATTTTTGACCGTTAAGAAAAAACAACAAAAAAAAGAAAAACAAAAAAAGATTTTGAAGGGATTCTTCATTTTTTTACAACACAACATACACAAGATACACAACAAGAGACAACAAGAGACAACCAACAATCCCTTATTTACTACACTCACTCACTATCAGTATACAAATATACAACCTTTTCTATTAATAGCTATACATATATAGAGAGAGACACACACTAAAGGTATTATACTATCATACTATCACATATATTAACAGTATTATTATTCCTATTATTAAGAATATTTCCCTAGTCTAGTATAAATATCCATATCCGTTCGTTCGAAAATTTTTCACCGTATTTAATCAACAAAGAAACTCCCATTCCTTGCATACAATTCAAGAAAAATACGCGAATATACCCTTCTTACTGAGCATATATATAATATATACAGACAGGGCCACTTTGCTTTTCATATAACTAGCCAAATTCAAATTCAAATCAACCACTTCCATCACCATTCATCATTTTATCAATTTTGAAAATTCCTGAATTCACATTTATTTCCGATACAAAGAAAAACATGGCCATTAGACCGTCTACTCCACCTTTCTCATATGCTACCATGAGACTGCTGCCTATACTGAAAGCATGGAAGGCTAATGCAAGCCCATTTTTCTTTGGTCCTCAAGGCAGAAACATGACCCAACCTTTATCTGGTGCAACCACTATGGCTGAAAAAATCCAAGCTGAATTATTCCAACACCAACATCAACAACAAACTCAACAGAAACGAAACTTTAGTTCGTACTATTATCCATTCCCAAGAATTCCAAGACCTAAAAGAAACGTGTTGTATTATTCAACTTGGTCAAAGGGTACAAAATATATTCCAAGCAGAAAGAATTTACGTTTACCTTCATTGAAGATTTCGAGAAGATCATTATCAAATGCTAATCAAAAGATAAAACTGAAGACCAAGTCATTACATAAACGATTCTTTTCGGTTGAAGCTCGTAAAAGAAGACAACAACGTCGTAAATTTATTAAATGGTGGACGATAACAACATTGACTGTTGTTCTTGGTGGAGTTGCGGCAAGAATAAAGTATCAACGAGGTGAATATGATGAAGAACATCAAAATCCATATCGTATTAGACCTCATTCTTGGCATTTATACGCATATTCTACATTACCATTAAAGACAATTTCCAGATTATGGGGTCAAGTTAATTCAATCAATTTGCCAGTATGGATTAGAAGTCCTTCCTATAGATTGTATTCATTCTTCTTTGGAGTCAATTTAGATGAGATGGAAAATCCCGATTTGACAAGTTATCCGAACTTAGCAGAATTCTTTTATAGAACTTTAAAACCAGGAGTTCGTCCGATTGCTGATTCTGATCTTGTTTCGCCGGCTGATGGGAAAGTGTTAAAGTTTGGGATTATTGAAAATGGAGAAATTGAACAAGTTAAAGGAATGACCTATTCCATTGATGCATTATTAGGGTTAAATACTGGAAGATTGGCAGCGCCAACCCATTCTTGTGAATTTGAACATGACAGTGATGATGAACATATAGTCAGAAGAGATGAAGAATTTGCCAAGATTAATGGTATTTCATACTCATTAGATGATATTGTCGGTGGGGAAAATGAATCAACCTTCCATCTTAATGAGTTAACGTATAAGGATGAACATGATGGTACCGCTGCTGGTGAACGTGCATCGATTTCCAAAGAATTGTCGGTTGCTGAAGATTTAGCACCTACTCCCTTGGAAAGTTTGAAATTCAGTAAGCATAAACAACTTTACTTTGCCGTGATTTATTTAGCTCCAGGAGATTATCATCATTTCCATTCTCCAACCAGTTGGGTCACCACCCTTAGACGTCATTTCATTGGGGAATTATTTTCGGTGGCGCCATTTTTCCAAAAGACGTTACAAGGGTTATTCGTTTTGAATGAAAGAGTTGCGTTATTGGGATACTGGAAGTATGGATTCTTTTCCATGATCCCTGTTGGTGCCACCAATGTCGGAAGTATAGTTGTTAATTTCGATAAGGCATTAAAGACTAATGATGTATATGAGCATGAAGTTTACCAAAAGAAGAAGAAGGATAACAACAACAAGGTTGATGAATCCACTCCATTGTTAGAGGCAGATGGGAAAGATTACAACGGTGGCGATGACGTTGCTGTTACAACCACGGAATTGGAAGAAAGACAGAGTAAGAAACGGTTAAGAAAGAACACAGTTTATGAGGCCACTTATACTAATGCTAGTAGATTACTTGGCGGCTACCCATTAAGTAAAGGACAAGATATTGGTGGATTTAAGTTGGGTTCTACTGTTGTTTTAGTATTTGAAGCTCCTGATAATTTTAAGTTTAATTTATCAGTAGGTCAAAAAGTTAAGGTTGGTCAATCTATTGGAGAATTTGTATGAGGATTTCATATTGAAGATCAACCCATGTTGTTTGAAAGGTTCATGATATTTTGATTTGGTTTTTTAAGTTGTCTGAGATTATTGTTTCTTGCGAGTTTGCCTTTATTGGTTTCTGTCATTATTTTTGTCTTTTTCATTTAAGTTAAAAGCATCTTTAGGTTCATGGTTAATAGTTGTTGTTTTTCGTATATACATTTTTTCAATTCCATAAACTTCATTTATAACGTAAAAAAAAAAAAATCTGATTGTAGAGATTATTGGGGATGTGAAGGAGAACAAGACGATTTCAGAAAAGTATGAGATAGATGCTAGATTGGGTTAAGTGATCGACATATAGTGCACAGATAAGGTGGGTATTATATGGACAAGTAGAAGCAAGCTACAAAACAGCGAAGAATGAATTGGTTGCAAAAGTGGTGAAATATAAGGCATTGTGGTTTGTTAACAGATAAAGACGCACAATTCCCACCCTCATAGCTGAGTTGCATGTTAAATTTTAACTAATTATTTACATTTACGAATATACAAATCCGTAAACTTAATTAGGGCTTCTAATATGTCATGCGAACTTTTACCAATAGACGGAATTCTGCCCGATTGGTAGTACCTGCGGGCCCAGTAAGCATTTTCTTTAGTGATCAACCATATCATGGTTATCATCAGAGCTGTATACATACAAAAATCACCTTCAAACAGTTACGTCGGCACGTGACAAAACTATTTTTTCATTTCTGGTTTTGGCGAATTCTCGTCAACTGTGCATTTTTGATTTTTAGATTTATTTTTTTTTCCCGCATTCATTCTCTTCACTCTTTTTTTTTTTTTCACTTTTCACTTCTTTGCAACAAACCTAACCACACACACACCCAATCATCAAAATATTAGCTAAACAAAACAACAAACACACAATCTGACAATTTACAACATTCAATCATTTTACACATTAGAAAATCAATTTGGTTTAACTTCCCGTAACCTACAAACCGACAGTCAGACAGACAGACAATTAGATAAACAGGTAAACACAACCAACAGTCAGACATATAAGTAACCCGACAGTCATTTTACAGCCTTTTTTTTTCGTACATCATCAAACAAATCTGACATCGTCAATTTTTAAATTTGCTTACATATTATTTATTATTATCAGAGAGTACTCACTGGTTCTTGCATTAAACATCAACACAGAAAACCCAAATATCAAAAATGTCATTTTTAAACACCATCCGAGGGTTAGGTAGAAGCTCGAAGAAGAATAAAAAGGAATTGGAAACACCATCCGCATCAGTATATGGAAACTTAGCTTCTGGTACCACGACAAATACTACATCTACTACCACTGGTGGTGCACCATTAAGGAGATCACAATCTCCCACTAAATTGTCTCCATCAAAGCAACAACAGCAACAAGGAGGAAGATTGGCGTATCAACAACAACAACAGCAATCGCCAACCAAAAGAAATAGAATGAAATCACCAGCCCAACTGCCCATGCAACAACAACTACAACAACAACAACCAATGAAATCCACCCAAGTTCAACAACAACCAGTGGCATTACCACTATTCTTATGTGAACCATACGTCAAAACTGCCCTTGTCAAGGGATCTTTCAAAACAATCGTCCAACTCCCAAAATACGTCGATTATGGCGAATGGCTAGCGTTAAACATCTTTGAATTATTCAATAACCTAAATCGATTCTACGGGGTCATATCAGAATACGTCACTCCCGAAGCATATCCTACTATGAATGCTGGTCCAAACATAAATTACTTGTGGGTTGATGCAACTGGTCTGGCGGTGAATCTACCTGCGTGTCAATATATCGAATATGTCATCACTTGGATTTCAAACAAGATTAACGATCAATCGGTGTTCCCCACCAAGAATGGTGGAGCTTTCCCCCCGAATTTTTTGAAGGATTGTAAGAATATAAGTAGGCAGATGTTTAGAATCTTTGCCCATATTTATCATAATCATTTTGATAAGATTGTTCATTTGTCATTGGAAGCACATTTCAATTCATTCTTTGCCCATTTTATCTCATTTGTGAAGGAGTTTAATTTGATTGATAGAAATGAACTTGAGCCATTATTACCCTTGATTGAAAATTTTGAAGAACAAGGAAAGATTATATAGAATATTTGGCGGGATTGACTAGTATATATAAAATTTATTACATAAACAATTTAGACTTAGCCTGGAAATACAATGTTAATTTTATTTCTATACAAATATACAAGATTGTGGTTGGGTGGAAAGGTCTTTCTCATCTACTTACAAGACATACAACATAGAACAAATAGTCATTTAGTTCTACGAAAAGAAGTAATCTGAATGCAAAACTTGGGAAACATCAAAAGTACCTCTTTCCGGAATCTTTGGGAATTGAATTGGCACCAAAATCTCTTGCGTTCCCTTTTGGTATGGAGTAGTATCAATATTAAACCCTTGTACTACACTAATCGTCGTCTCGGTCCTCTTGGCCTTTTCCACCAATACAGGGTCTCTTGAATGCAACATCCGAAGTCTTTCTCTTTCCATATACAATTCATCCGAATACGTAACTGGTCTCCCCAATTGTTTAGTCCATTCCTTTCTAATTGCCTTCACTTTTTGCACCACTGTTTCAGTAGCACTCATGGAGACAATTTGATAAAATCCCGAAAATCTCTGAACAAGTTCATCGTGCAAAATTTTAATCAAATCCACTTCGTGTAATTTGACAAATTGTTCTCTAATTCTCTTATTCATAATGTCAACGTCACAAGCATGGGTCCAGAATGAATCGTGAACCGATGCAAATCGTAATCCTGATTTATGACATGCATTGGCAGTCATAAGCATGTGGGTGGCATCCAACGAGTGGATGAAGTTGGGTGGGAAACCTGCTTGTTGCTTTTTATAATCAACCGTACTCGATGCTGATGGACTGTCAAGGCATAATTCTTGCAATCCTGATTTTATTTGATGCTTGGTGTGGACCCGATATGGTTGGACACAAGGTAATCCCAACGGGGTAGTCCAAATGACTGAAGAACAATGTATTCTGTCATCGGATGGATCATCATATTCCAATGATATCGCTTTCGATATTCTTTTGGCGGATTCGGCTAACCAATCT
Organism: Hemisphaericaspora xylanilytica; assembly: GCA_030563365.1. Taxonomy (NCBI): domain Eukaryota; kingdom Fungi; phylum Ascomycota; class Pichiomycetes; order Serinales; family Debaryomycetaceae; genus Hemisphaericaspora; species Hemisphaericaspora xylanilytica. The sequence goes on along the minus strand of JAKUCC010000036.1, from coordinate 33,235 downwards.
TGAATTTCTTGGGCATTGGTGAATAATTCTCGAATACTCATAAACACTAATCTGGTGATATATGATCCCGATTGATGGAATTCAATCTGCTTACTAGCATCAAAATGATCTTCAAGCTGTTTTTTAACTTGGTCAAGGGCTCCAATAAATGTGACACCATAGACATTGGTCATAACCGTTTGTTTAACAAGCTTACGATTGATTTTATCCCTCAAGAAAATTGCAAGTTCATTCCCGTTCTCAGCATCTTGATCAACTCTAGTTTGAACTAATCCGGCAACATAAGTATAAACATCCTGTGGTTTATCAGCAGGAACTAAATTAACTTGTTTTGCCCCTTCTAAATCACCACCCAAGGCGGCATAATGTTGAAGACCATTACATGACCCATCTTGATGCACAGGGTAATGACAAATGTATTCAGTAGGATCATCCAATTTATAAGCTTCAAATAGTTCAAAACAGGCACCTAATGCTTGGAAGGGTTTATCGGCTTTAGTCCACCATGCATTATGCGCATATGGATCACGCGCCGATGCAAAAACATTCTCAATATTCTCGTCAATAAATTTCACTCGGTCATCAAATGATACTTTATCAATACCATACACATTGGCAAGTTGAATCTTTAACCATCTCAACCCAGATTCACCCAATTTCTTACCTTCCCAAAACAAAAACAAACTTCTCGTGATATCACTACCCAAATGGTTCAACGTTGGACAGATAGGATAAGCACGGCCTCTAAAATCAAGACTGTGGGGAAAATATAACTTTTCACCAAGGAACGCTCTTGCGGTTTCTAATCGATAGTTTTGATCACATCTTAATGACTTGGCACTATTGAACTCTTTCACAATGGCACGAACAAGAATTGAATAATTGAATGCTTCATCAGGATCAGACGATGCATCGGGTCTGGGAGGGAGAACAGGCTCACGTCTAACTGCAGGAATATCCAAAAATTCCTCTTGAGTATTCCAATAATGTGCAATAATTTCAAATAATCGACGATTGATTGTCCATGGAGTGCTTCCCAATACATTCAACCCAGCATAAACATCTTCAAGAGTTTTCTTTTTCGATGCTGCTTCGACATAGGCTCGAGTTTCAGGAGCATCACGAACACGCACCAAGGGGACTTTTGAATTCAAAAATCCTCCACCCATATATGAATGCCATGGTTCTGGTTCAATCAACATTGGTAAATGTTGAGGCATGATGAATTGGGTATGAATTTCAGCTGATGTAAGACGTTCAATTTCGGGATGGAATTTGATATACCCTGCACTTTGGCCCTTTTTGTAAACACTGCTCCGGAAAAGCGCCGGGTGTATGGCTGTGACCTTATTACCCTTCTTATCGGTAGCTGTGACTTCGACTTTGGCAATCTGGACTAATTTCTCAAGCATTAATGACCCAATCTTGGCACATAATAACGTATTCCATTCGGGAACCCCCTCGTTAATACTCAGCATCAACTTATTCTTAATAACCTTACGTAAGAGGTAATCCAGCTTGGTTTTGTGATGTTTCGCAACCAGCTGGGATTCTCGTTCCGAAAGTAATGAGCTTCGATAAACCATTTCAATGGCACGACCAACATTGACTGCGGCTCTAGTGACTCTAATTTGACTGGCGTTACCAATCGTAGATTTAACTTTGAAAAGCTCCAAAATGGTGGCGGCAGCTGCATCTTCGGGGCTCACTGATAATAATAATGGGGCATATTGTTCACGATCAATTTGTTTAATAGGCTCTGGGGCAGTGGATTGGCGGTCCACAACTTGACGACAAAGCATGTATTCTTCCTGCAATTCTCGGGCGAGCAGCATATTCCATTCATACAAAAGTAAGCCCATTGCACCCTTGACTGGTGCCACTCCTCGTCTAGCTCTGGTTTCATAATCTTGTTTCCATTTTTGAGTAGCACTTTGAAGGGATTTAAGTTCCACATCTATTTGTCTTGAGGTATTCAATCTATTTAAGGCCTCATCAAACTTTGCTCTTTGTTCATCGGTTTCCATTAATTTGTACATTTGAAAGAAATCCAAATTCCCTGACTGCAATAATGCTTGCTTTGATTCGCTTAAATCCTTTGCGATTTCCTTCAAATTTATCACAAATACTGTTTCATCTTCTGGTTTTAACTTTAACCCCATCAAACCATGTCTGATAACTTGAAGATTTAACGAATCGACCGAGGTCAACTCATCAACTCCCTTATCCAAACTCTGCACCTTTCCAGAGTTTAATGCTTCAAGATCTGCATCTGGAGAAGATGCTTTATACTCTTCATAACTTTGCACTAAATCCCTTGGGATATGCTTAACCGTAATTGTCTCACAATCAAAAATCTTGGGCCAATAGTCTTTAAGAACATCAATATTTTCAAGAATGTTCCTCATAATGGTTTCATCGGTTTCTTCGACATACTTGGCCAAATTCCCGCCTTCTTCAAGAAATTTGACAAGGAAAATTGCATCAGTTCTATAATCAGGTTTGAATTTAACCGTATTGATCAAATCTTCCTTTTTGGCATTTAACCCCCTCATATTGAATTCATTACTGACAGCGAGTAAAAAATTATTACACAAAATGTTTCTTTCATGTTGTTGGTCCTGCATAACCTGAGATAATGAGATTAAAATCTGACGTGCCTTGGTGTAGTTTCCTTGTGATAGATATGATTCAAATAACGGTTTGAAGTAGTTAATTTCTTGATCAAATAATGATGAACTCACGTCATCGTTTGTAGAACTGTAATGAATCTTTTTCTTTGCTTCACGAGCCAGGATCGTCCTAGTGGCAATCTGTGAAATGTTCTTCACGAGATCAGTAGTATGTTGTGGTGGTCTTCTCGTACTTAATTTGTCAAGAAGGGAAGGTGTTAAGTCAGGTGATGATGTTTGGGGTTCTTCTAAGGTGGAATATTGGCATAGCGATATTCTTGCGAAAGATCCCTGAAGCGAGAGTCTAGGAACTCCCTTCTTGAGTAGTGATCTAGTACGCAACATTGCTCGATAGGTTGAATATGAATAGTAGCTGGGTGCTCCAAGTAACACCATCAAGTGAAGATAAAAGAAAATTTCTTCTTTGATGCTCATTGAGAAACCGGGAAGTGAGATGGGATAATATGCAGGAATATAGATATAGCACATTACAACAACTATATTCACTCAGTTATAAACCATCTACATGATTGATGGATTGATTCATCCAATATCTAAACTAAATTCGGTATTATTACCCGATATACAAAATTGAGAAAACAAAATAGAAAACTATACCTGTACAACTTTATAAACTTTATGGTAGTCAATCCTAGGTTTATTCCCTCATAAGCCCATTTCCGCTTGTAAAGCCTTTAATGCCTCTTCATCTTCATCATCTTCGGTAACTGGAGCTGTAGGTACCGTCTTATTAACAGCTGGGAAATGTGGCAACGCTTCTTCCTTTTGAGGTTTAACCTTTTCCGCGGGCACTTCGTGTTTCTCTTGTTCTTCCGCTTGTAATGCCGCCAATTCATCTTCCAATTCATCTTCATCTATGTATTCCGCACCCACTGGTCTCGATATAGCTTCGGATATCTCATCTGCAAGTTCCACTTGTTCTCTTATTTCATCCATTGTATCTTCAACCTTATCAACATTATATTCTCCATGCATTTGTTTCATAGCCTTGGCACCTTGTTTCATTGCCTTCATTGTTTCTAAGTTGAGGTTAGCTCCTTCTATAGCATCCAATTGGGTGGTTAATGTTTCAATTTGATTTTCAACCTTGGCTAGATTGGTTTCATACCCTTTCTTTCTCTTTAATGCACTTTTTGCCATTGAATTCTGCTTGGCTGCAACATATTTTCTTGCTAATGCTTCTTGATCGGCCATTTGCAGTTCTAGATGATCACGTTTCTTGCTTAATGTGAGAATATGCTCACGTAATTCGATTATCGCCTTCTTGGGCGCATCTTTCTTTTGTTGACTATTTCCTCCAAACCAATAGCTAAACATAATGAAATTCGTTTATCCTACTATGATATGTATATATGTGTTGTTGAAATTAAATATTATTAATGCTAGATGATAACAACCTTGTTAGTATTAGATTAAAGAAAATGAGTAAAGATGATAATATTGCCATCCAGTGTGGTAGCATTATCCGAAAACGGACAGTGGCCACATTTTTGTGCCCCACTAATTTGCGGTACAAACCAATGTGGCTACTTATTTCTTTACTGTTACGTGTTCTGATTAATGTAATTAACGTACTAAATCCGTTCTAATCGCCTATGTTATTATTATATAGATAAATAAAATGAGTCTGTCTATAGGCTAAACTTGGAGATAACGGTGGTCGCTGTTTAAGTGTACAACTTTCTGTTTAATGGCTGATTGATTGATTTCTTTTTTTTCTCTACTGAGTCAATTATTGTGCACAATGACACGACCACCAATATATATCCTACACTCGACAGCACTGATAACCGAAACCCATTTATGTGGGAACAACTCTAATATTAATTATTAACAAGGGTATATATATAACATCTAATAAACATGACTACCTAACTGACCAATACCCACAAGAAAAAGAACACAATCAATACTCCAAATATCTTTAAAAATAACCATCTATTACTAGTGATATGTGCATAATACTTTAACAATTCCCGTTGAGCACCCGATATATTCAAATTAATATCCTCAACATTCTCATCGATTCTTTGAATCTGCTCACCTTGTTCACTCACCATTGTCGCCAATTGTTGGAATAGATTACCAACTTCATTTATTGTCGATTCAATGGTTTCAACTGCTCGATTTCTTTGTTGTAAATATTGACCAGTTTGCTCTTCCATCAAAAGCAACTGCTGGGTTTGCTTAGGTAATGACAAATATTCTGCATCACCATAAGGCGTAGATATTCCTGGGTCAGCATCAGGGTCATATGGTGAAACCTCATCCGTAGTACCCAAGCTTGAAGATGTCTTTAAATATGGATTTTCGTTTAAATTAGTTAATGATGGGTTCATGGGTGATGGGTTATTGCTTGATCTATTATTTGAAACTGTTGATAAGAAGTTCTCTGACCTATTTTTAGACATAATTTCATTCTTTTGTCTAATTTCCAATACCGATTTAAATTCACCAGAAACATTCTTCATTTTAGAATGCAAAAGATTCAACACATTCATCGAGAATTGTGAGTTTTGTGAATCTACTTGAATTGAATGGTCTCCCTTGACAAACTTTTGCAAGTTTTGGATATTTTGTTCAATCTTGAATATCTCCTGTTTAATGACATAGGTTAGCTCGCCAATTTCAATTGGTTTATCATCAAATAATGGGTTACGTTTAGCTAATAAAGCTAATTTACTTAGTAGTTCTGTTGCATGGGAGATATCCTTTGCGATTATACTAGCCTGTTGGCTGAATTGGGATTTCTTGGGTGGTTGTTGCCTTTGCTGTTGTTGCTGTTGTTGGTGTACAGACTTGTTCTTTTTGTTTATCTTGTCATATGTTGAGACACATTGTTGGAATTCTATGGTTCTATTCTGAATCGCTACTGACATTACTACTGGTGGTTGATTATAAGCTTATCAATCAATCAGTTGATTGTGTGAGTGTCTGTAAATTAATCTAACACGTAGAGAAAAATAAGAACCCAGTGAGCTTTTGAAATTGCTTTTTTTCTTTTGGCTAAATTTAACTGTACTTAAACTTTTTGGGTGTGTACTACTTTCGTTCTTACAATCAGATGCAACAAAAGACACACCCATTGAAAGACAGCCTTTTACAGCAAACCATGTGAACAGTACTATACAATTCATTCATTACTTAGCAATAATAAATATTTATCACAACGCATAAACTTGGATATATAGTTTCTCGTTTCTCTCTGCGGTAATTACACTTATAAAATTTAGCAAACAATTTGCACTAACAAAGTAGCTAGAGTTGTGACCAATTCGAGCTAAGACTACTTGTTATTCTACAGCAAGCAATTAGGTGGTAACAGATTTGTCTTTACAACTATACTAGACTTTAGCATATTCTACGGAAAATATACATTGGAAGAATGACAATCATCACGTTAGGAAGATCCCTTTATTCATACAAGCATATATACCCTAAGTCATAACCTTAACATACAGATAAATACCAATTATTCTCTTGACAAATTTCAATCCAATCTACATATATCCTTCCCTCTTTATTCCTTTTCCAAACCTCATTTACAATATCAAACATTCGTTTAACATTGGCTACTTTATACCGTTGGCTTATACTCTCAAATCGTTGTTTTATCTTCATTCGATCTCGGGGTGTATAGCATGTGATTCCACATATCAATAACAGAAACGACAATGCGCTAACCATCTTTGTGTCGAGCAATACATCAACCGAATTTAATGCATTTAGAAGAATCGCTTGCATTTCCATTGATCGTGGTGGGATCTGTCGGATTTGATAATTCATGCATAATTGACAGGTATACAGATATACTTCGAATAGTGTTAGGTGAAGTTCGAGTTCTCGTTTGTCATGAATTATTGATTCCATTTGTTTGATGTTTGGTTTGCATTGTTCTAACTTTTGGTGAAGAAGTTCATATTTCTCAGTAGCGTCTTGATAGAAATCCAATCGCTTGCCAAGGAGATCCGGGTCATCATCATCGTCATCCTCCTCCTCATCATCTTCATTGTTGTCAATGTCAGTTTCGTTTGATAAGGGTTTACCCAACTCTTGTTCAAATTTTCGCTTCTTTTGCTTCAAGTCAGCTGCTATTGATGAAATCTCTCCCAACAATAAATAAATCGGTTGAATACATCCTTGGAATGGATCCAAACCATAATCATCCAACTCCAAAATCTTATTCTGATTGAAAATAGCATCGTATTCATTCATGGGGAAAACTGTTCCCTTTTCAAATGACTGCGAACACATAATATCATGATATTGAACATCAGAAATCAACCATTTTATATCATTAGAATAATTAAACATTTCAACAATACCCAGAAGTCCACCATTTTGTTTAATCATTTCGATTGCTTTATTGAATAAGGTCTGCCATTTTGATATATCACCAGCACATACATGTACCCCAACACCGATCAAAAAGAAATTTAATAAAACATATATGTCTTTTGATTGAAGGTTTTCAAAATTAGGATACGCCTGCTCCATTAATCGAAATGATTTCTTCATGTATGATTGCACCTCTGGCGTATACCCGTCTATAAAAAGTCCACCCCACGCAGTTAATAAATACAGAATCGCCGGTTCTTCTTCAGCTAGTTGATAAAACGTTTTGAGGAAATAATTGGATGAGTCAGGTCCTATGCACAAATTCCTGGCCACTTTATGAATAAACCCATCAAGAAAATGATGGGCTTGATCATCCATGTATCTAAATGGACTGAATATATTTGATAATGATGGTGATGGAAAGAGGAAATCATAATTGTACAGGTCGGCTAATAACATATCTAGATTATTTGGACTCGAGATCCTTGGTATCGACTCCGGTAATTCCTCAACTGACTGAACCATTGCTGTGGTTTCAGAAGGAACCACCATGACAAGGCCATCGGTATCACTAATCGATCGCTCCATGGTCGTTGATTTGTTACTAACGCCCAACTCTGGCAACGACAATGCTCGTGGTCGATCAACAGGTTTATCTGATAGTGACAATGCTCGTGGTCGCTCGACATGTTTATCATTCTTGGTGACAGTTGGTTTCAGGATTTTGAATTGCGTGCCATTTCTCCACGTACATTCAACTTTTCGATGTTTGCAAGATCCACACACGGGATAGGACTCATCGCATTTCTTCTTTCGTTTCCGGCACTGAAGACATCCATTTCTTGATCTCGTTGTTGATCCTAATATAATTCGTTTTGAATTAACATTTTTCTTGTTTGTGTTTGGCTGAGCCCGCAGCTGCAACAGCAGTCCCAATCCCAGCTGCAGTTCCGTCAGCAGCAGCAGGGTTGTGACATAATCTGCTCCAATGTTCGACGATGGGATTGTTTCATTCGACGTGAGATCAAGTATAAAAAACATTTGTATTGGGTGAATATGGTGCTCTTATCAAAGCATGAAAAGAAAAAGAAGATGTTTAGATAAGAACCAAGAAATGAAGGTTCATTTTAATTATACTTGATGCTAAATAATGTGGGGGAAGGTATCCCGTCATTTCTTTCCGAATTGGGACAGACGGCGCAACTTGAACGGCACTTAAAAATTAGCAAAGATAACGGGTAAAACAAAGACAAAAATGGGGTTCTTTTGCAGTTAAATTACGATCGAAGAAGCTAGGTTCCGGCGGATTTTATCAAATCAGTTAACTTGTATTGGCAAGGACAGCATTCTAGTGCATAAATATCGATTCTTTAACTGCTACTGAAACCGAGCATTTTCTGGGTGTGTTGGAAAAAGAATATCGGTTATCGAAGGGTCTAATTGGTAACGACACGACTTTATATATACCTGAACGATATATGGCAAAGGAGCCTTGAACAAGTTGGCTGATTTCTTTTTTGACTCTTATTCTCTAATAGATATTGATTGGGGATCAGTTTGGATAAAAACGGGATAGTTTAGTTTTACCACATCTTCCGAAATCGTTACATTACTATCAGAGGTTGATCTGACAGTGTTGGATTAAGCAAACTGGTGATTCCAGGAGGGTATACAGAGGGCGAGTAAATTCTACAATTGGAATTTAAATTGTTTCAGGACTTTATTGCAATTGTATGGAAGCTTCTTGGATGTAAACAAACATTCCAAACGAGAACTTGGAACGGGATTGTCAAACAGAACATTTGAGGTTCAGATTGTTGAATGAACACCCGAAGAACCAGAATGAAAAGTGGTTCTTGAGCAGAAGAAAACCGGGAACATTTTTGCTAAATACTTTAAATTTGGTCACCGTTGTGACTCGGGCGATATTCTGACTTGTTTTGAATCCCTAATGAGTATATTTGAAAATCAAAAGTGTTTCCCATATCAATCTGACAATGGCTTTCATACTCGATGTCATTGATAGCCTTGAAGGCTCAACTATCTCCTTTACCTAATCATGATTTCTATGAGTATATCTTCCGTTCTAATTGTTATAGTCGGTACTATAGATATGATTTGTAACTGGAAGATAGCTACACAAAGTACTGGGATTTCAGTCTCCAGTTGAGTTTTCCGTGCGTAAATACTAGATATCAATATTCAATTAGTTGTTCTCTTCGTAGTCTCAGTCATTGATGGAAATGTTCCTCGTCGAAATTTTTGATTCTTGAGTTTGATTTTTAATCACTATTTCATCAACATTCAATTTCATAAATCACGTTTCCATAAGTCATAAACGCTTTAGTTTAATTATCTTACAAGGATATACCAAAATCAACCAATCCTAGGGCAGGAATTTTGCATTCTCAATGGTTGTTGGTTTGCTTTAACTACTTGATGATCTAGTAATATGGGTCTGCAAGAAGAGTTTTTGGTTTGGTTGCTGCAAAATCCTTTTTATCCTTCCTCCAGTATTGCCACAGTAAATATTTATATTATCTATTAAATTAACGAGCAATTGCACTATTGTAATTGTTTCTACAAGCATACAGAAGCTTATAAACGGTAATTCGATAATAATAGAAAATGCTATGATTCTGTACTAAGGTTAAATCTCGATTAAGTACATCGTTCCCAATTGGGTTAAAAGATAAATAAACAATTTAATTTACGTGTACTTTGAATCAAAAAAAAAATTAAATGTAAACAAATAATAATTTTTTTCTCTCTATGGTTCTCTCACTATAGCTCACTCACTCTCACTGTCTTTGAGTGTCTCCCTATTTCCCTGTGTGTACAATTGACTGTACACTCACTAAGTGAGTGGAATTTTTTCTTTTGAGGTTGTTTTCTTAATTTCAACCATCAAAACACATCATTCTTCATCTGTCATAGTATATACTACTACTAATATTACATATAAACAATGAGAGAAATTGTATGTACCATACACTATTGCCAATCAATCAACGATCCAATCGATGGATTCTTCCTTCAATGAATCAGTATCTTTATGAGTTGAGTTTGTGTGAATCAATGAGATCTACTACTTGTTTTTTTTGACAACCAATACGCGCCGCTAAGAGTTTATTTTTAAGGGATCACCACCAAAGAATTTACAATCTGCTTAGCAAGTGATAACTCAGGATACAATTCAAGAGGAACCTAATCGTATAATAACTAGAGTCAATCAAGTATACTAACCATGTTTTAGATTCATTTATCTACTGGTCAATGTGGTAACCAAATTGTATGTGTTTTTTTTTCATGAGGTTTTTTTCCTTCGTCGTATTCAATTGTTGTTGTCATTAATTTGTGATTGTACACATCGGGAAAGGTTCTAATCAATCATACATTGAACCTTTTAGACAGCAGAATGCAATTGGAAGGAATCTCTATGCAGAAACGTGGGTCAAGTACTAACTGTTTATTTAGGGTGCTGCCTTTTGGGAAACTATTTGTGGTGAACATGGTTTGGATAATAACGGTAATTTACAAGATGCCAATGAAATTCAAAAAGCCAAGTTAGATGTCTACTTCAATGAAGCAACTTCTGGAAAATACGTGCCTCGTGCAGTTTTAGTTGATTTGGAACCAGGTACTATTGACAATGTCAAATCATCTTCAATTGGTAATTTATTCAGACCTGACAATTATATATTTGGACAAAGTTCAGCAGGTAATGTTTGGGCTAAGGGTCACTATACTGAAGGTGCTGAATTAGTGGAATCTGTTCTCGATGTTGTTAGAAGAGAAGCAGAAGGATGTGACTCTATACAAGGTTTCCAAATAACCCATTCTTTGGGTGGTGGTACTGGTTCCGGTATGGGTACCTTATTAATTTCCAAAATCAGAGAAGAATTTCCTGATAGAATGATGGCCACTTTCTCCGTTGTCCCATCTCCAAAAGTTTCTGATACAGTCATTGAACCATATAATGCTACTTTATCCGTCCATCAATTAGTTGAAAATGCTGATGAAACTTTCTGTATCGATAACGAAGCCTTATACAACATCTGTCAAAAGACCTTGAAGTTATCCCAACCTTCATACGCTGAATTGAATAGCTTGGTTTCATCAGTCATGTCTGGTGTTACCACTTCTTTACGTTATCCAGGTCAATTGAATTCTGATTTAAGAAAGTTGGCTGTCAACTTAGTCCCATTCCCAAGATTGCACTTTTTCATGGTTGGTTATGCTCCATTAACCGCAATTGGTTCCAAGTCTTTCAGATCCGTCACTGTTCCAGAATTGACCCAACAAATGTTTGATGCTAAGAATATGATGGCTGCCTCAAACCCAACTAACGGTCGTTATTTAACTGTCGCTGCTTTCTTTAGAGGTAAAGTTTCCGTTAAGGAAGTGGATGAAGAAATGCAAAAGGTCCAAACCAAGAACGCCGCTTACTTTGTTGAATGGATTCCAAACAATGTTCAAACTGCCGTCTGTTCTGTTGCACCAAAGGATTTGGATATGTCTGCTACCTTCATTGGTAACTCTACATCTATTCAAGAATTATTCAAGAGAGTGGGTGACCAATTTAGCGCTATGTTCAGAAGAAAGGCTTTCTTGCATTGGTATACCTCCGAAGGTATGGATGAAATGGAATTCAGTGAAGCCGAATCTAACATGAACGATTTGGTCAGTGAATATCAACAATATCAAGATGCAACCGTCGATGAAGAAGAAGAATTGGAATTTGCCGATGATGTTCCTTTAGAAGAACAAATGGAATAAATGAAGGCACCCTCCTCCCCCACCCCTAATTTCTTCACTTCTTTATGATGATTGGTTTCTTTTAGTTTGTTTATTTTTGCTTCTTCTTGATATACCCCCCAATAATACTACACAACTTGTGTCAACCCTAGATTTTGATGATGAATATTTTTTGCATCCAATTTTGCACATTCCTATTTGTTTTATTGATTGAAAAGATTAGTATGAATATCAGGATATGAAAAGGCAAATGCAGGTTGATTTAGTAAATCGTTTTTATCTCTCTATATAAATATCCTCTTTACTTTCCTTAATAATATAAAAAGGTGGTTAATTTTACATTATTTTACCATAATTAGAATTGAAATATAATATAAATTAATGTTATACAATAAATAAAAAAACACAATACTACGTCAACTTGGGAGGGGGATTTATATACTTTAAGGAATATCTATCGTCATCCCTTTACCATAAAATCATTTTAATCAACCCTATTGGGGGGAAGTGATGTCTTATCCACCCGAATAGTTATCCCTCGTTTTATGCAAAACATGCTTTAAGGAGAACACAAAACTAACCATCACAATCTATCTCTTTCATCATAACCTTTCATTTTAATTGCCTCTCAAGAAATTCTTAACGAAATCGTTCTTGTCAGTAACGTTGTATGATTGTTCAGCATCGAAATATCTTAAAACATGACATTGTTGTTTCCAAAAGTTGATAATCTCTTGAAATTCCATTTGTCCCTTCATGTACAACACATTCCCCACGTCCAAACTAGTGACAAATCTCTGTCTTTCAAACTCTTGTCTAATTTTGGTTTTGATGTTGGAAACGGGCATGTCTAATTCATAAAGATCACCAAAGGTTTTGGCATTTCTGATGTATCTGCGGTATAAATGCAACACCCTCTTTCTTAAATGGGCCTGGGTGGCGGAACGATGGGTGGTTTCTGCGAATTGGGTAGCTAATGTCATCTTTGGTTGCTGAGCGGGGCCGGGGGAGGTTCTCGTTGTCTCAATCCGGTTGTAAGGTATCTGGTGAAAATTGTTATAGTGAGGGTTTTGGTTTTTTTGCTTGTGGGTGTTTTACCAAAAGACGATGTGTGGTTGGTTGTGGCTATATGCAGGAAGCGCAAACAGTTAGAAAAATTACAACAGAAAAAAGAAGAATTTGACAGATACAAATATACTGTGGTTGCAATTATGTCAATTGATAGGTGGTAGTATGATGATTCCTTTTGTTTATTCAAGTCTATGTAGTAAGTTCTTGCTTTATTTGTGTCAAAAACTGTCCATTAGGTTCCAATAATTTGATAAATCTACATAATTCAAAACACCAATCCCATTTACCTGATTTATCAAGCATCTTCATAATCTTCAAGATTACCACCTTATCATCCTCATTCAAGTGCTCATTTTCATGATCCTCATCCTCTCCCTCTCGTTTATAATTTAGATAGATAATAAGGTAATTATAACACAATTCGACATTCTCAATATCAATCAATCTTTGCATAAACTTAGATGGCGTGGTTTCCAATACTTCGAAAAATAGGCTCCAATATGCTGCTTCAATCTTTCGTAAACAGTTAATATAGATGTATTCTGAATTATCGGTGAATTCAATCAATTGACAAAGTCGTTTCAAAGTCAAGGATTTTCTCGATGTCAAATATGTGAATAATAACAATTCTAAACAGTAATGGAAATTCTTAAATTGCCTGTACTTATTAAATGAGCTTTCCAAATCCCCAGTATTCAATAAATCAAACTCAATAAAATTATTTAAAATCAACTTATGGGAGACTTTATTCTTGATTATCAATCCCCCAATATTTGATTTCGAAATTGATAGATTCTCTAAACCAATCAAATCCAATGATCGATACGAGGTTCCTTCATTCGATAATATGCTGTCAAATTTTAATGGTTGAATACCATCACTATCAATTATAATGGGTTGAACTTGCTGGTCGTCACCATCACCTAATAGATCACGCGGGTCAAGACTCATGCGTCTTACTTCAGGACTAGAACCAGGGAATGTCACTGAACGGAAATTTAGCAAGTGGTCAACTTCATAAATAAGTACATTTTCACCATTGAACATGTAGATATAGTCTATTGTCAACGATTCATTAAATTTGATTGCTCTGAATTTGAAATATTCGATGGTTGAATTGATCTTGATTAAATCATACATATTGGTTGACTTCCCCGAATGCAACGAACTATTACTTACTATTGATGCTGATCGTCCAACTTGATTCTTCAACAAATAGAAATCTCCCGTTTTCAACAAAAATAAGAAATGTCGATGATGTATCATACTGATTTGTATAACATCATCAAGTGGTAGCTTATGCTTTATTGATGATAGGTGAACAGTTTTCTTGACTGATATATAGATTTTGTAATGTTTGGATTCCCCCGTTTTTGATTTAACCACCTTTTCAGTATTCAATTCAAGTACAATTAATCGATAATCACTAGTAAGAATGACAACATTGGCAACCTGTTCAATCGGATCATTAATAATTTGAATATCAAGGAACGTGCTTTTGAAGTCATATTTCCACAATAGTAAATCACTGTTTAAACTGATATCTTCACCACCAAGTCCATATTTGGTGGCAGTTGAGTCAAACACAATGAATTCGTCCACTAAATGGTCAGTTATGTCAGCGTCCACATTGTCTTCCTCTTCACCAAACACATGCTTAGATCGCCTATTCACAACCAATAAGTAATCCTTGAACCAAAAATGATGGATTATATTCAAAGAGTCTGCAAAATAACTCTTGAAATTGAACCATAGAATTTGATTCACTTTATCATCACCAGAACAATATGGGGTGGATATTGCTAAATGATCACCGTAACTCATAGATATTTGATTGAAATCACTACGGGCCAACGAAAATTTCCCCTGGTGACTTTTAATTGACCTATTAATGTGGCCATTGAAATGTTCTTGGTTGTTCAAGATCTTTTTGAATTTGGGCAAGATTGGAAATCGGATCATATTCTTATTATTTTGAACAATACTGAGATACTCTTGGTCCAATAGTAATGATCTATGGGAATCGTTTACAGCAACCAACAAGTTGCAGTAGAACATTTTTGACTTGTCTTCGCTCAAAATATATAGCACCATCCCATTCCCAGAAATTACAATTGTAGATGCTTTTAAGAACATCTTGTTTAGCTCCGTATTCGCATCGACTTCATCCAAGACTGCAGCACTATTAAACGTGGTGTTCCCAAATTTCGAGACTATCCTCCAATGTCCAGTAGTTTTATCAACCATCGTGAAAAAGGCCCCACATGATGACCATGATATATCTATCTCTTCTGAAAGACTTGTATCTATATCTTTCAAAAATTCAATCAATTGATTTTCATACTTGTACAATTTCAATGAATCGTCTTCTCTCGCAAGAAACAAATTGGATTGGGCATTAAACCAAATTTGAAAAGTAGATGGACTAGCAAGGGTGATTTTTGAAAGTCTGTGACCTTTAGTGACAATTTCTCCATCAGAGTCATGATTTATTTCCATATTCCAAAGCTCATTCTTTTCATTCAAAAAGATAAAATAATTGAAAAATGTATTATAATTAATGTAAACAATCGTGGAATTCTTATGGTGGTCATACCAACTAAATTCTGACAATTGATATAATTCGTTTTTGAAATTTCGAATATCAACGAGTTGGAAATAATCATCCTTGACCTCAGGATGGTTCTCATCTTTATTATTGAAAATTACCAATGCGTGTGAATTCTGTTCTAACCAATATCGTTCTAACCCAATTCCGATTTTCAATATTTGAAATATCGATAGCCGGACATAGTCGATTGTATAGTTGCCTAATTCATCTTCTAATGAAGCGTTATTGACATTTTCAATATTCTCCAAATTAACCAGTAATTCTTCTGTTCCATGAATAATTGATTTGGTTGCCGATTTGATAAAATTTGCAAGTGAAAACTTCTCCGACGTAAAACTTAGCGGTAATCCGCTTTGAATCAACTCATTATTTTTGTTATGAACCTCATAAAGGGACTTAGAATAGTTTATATTACACTGATATATAATCAAAAAGTTCGAATCCGTTTGAACGAATAGATTCACAAGGCTCAATTTCTGCGATTTTGCAGCGTTAACACTCACGTGTTTTATTTTCACTCGTAGGTTATATCCATTTGATTCAATTGACGTTGAACTTCTGATGTGAGAAGTGATTGGTAATAATGTGAATTGATTAAAGATGAAAACGCTGGTCTTGGTTAACACCGCTAATAACGGAGTGTGCGGGACATCTATTATTTGAATGATATCTTCAGACAACGGTACATCTATCAGGAATTGTGGACAGCCATTAAGCCAAATCATGTGCTTGTAATTTATGTTCTATTGGGGATCGTCTTGTTGGTTGGATGTGTTGAGTTGAACGTTGATTGTATATTATGATTTTCGGTTCCTTTTCGGTTCGGGTAAAAGTTCATTTTTCGTTTGGTCAAAAAGCCTAAGAACTACCTACTTGGCAGCTACAATTGGAGGCCAAGCAAGGATACCCAATAGCAATCCCCAATGCGCGTGACTGGAGACTCTGATTAACTCCTTCCACCTCCAAGTAGATTGGTTTAAAGATCTTTTGGAATTGAAGCGTTTAATAAATGATTTGTAAGTTTTTTTGCAACCAACAAACTTTGGTCAACCCACTTATAGTACTAAAAATCAAACATGCCATTCTGTCGGTAATATAGCAAATACATAGATGATCTATAGTATTACCATTACAATGCATAAACTCTTAAAAAGAAGAGCTAACACAACACCGAACTAGTAAAAGCTTGGTCCAATATATTGTAATAATTTACCAGATGATAATTAGATAGTTGAAAAGGGCTTTCAACCAAAGTCAGAACCAGACTGGAAAAGAGTAGATGTTTTGTTGATCGGCGTGAATTTTCCTTATTCGCACAATTCTACACCAAGCTATCCAAAGGGTGTTTAAAATCAATGTTATTACCCACATACCACCAGTGGCACCTAGTAGATGTGGAAAATTTGTAATACTGTTCCACTTCAAATCGTATCTAAATTGAGACCGGGAAACTTACCAGTTTCATTTGGACCGGTATTTTAAATCCCCCACAGGTTATGTCCATGTATGTATGTTAGTATATATTGGAGCTATATAAACTAAATGATCTCTTGTTCAGCGTGTCCCACAAGCACTACCATAAAAATGATTTCTCGAAATAAAGAGTTTTTAAAATCCACTGGCAAGGTCACATCGCTTACATGATAAAATGGTCTATACAGTTCCAGCTACTTTGGCTGTAGCCTCTCTGACTAATCTAGGTCATTGATACTTTAAAACACTACATATATCGACACTTTGGTGAGAAATTCCTGCATATGGCCCACCTTGGCATGACTCGTGCCACTATTCACAATTTCACATATATAAAACGGGCGTGTGGTCTAGTGGTATGATTCTCGCTTTGGGCGACGACTTGAAAACAAGTTGATTACTACAAGCATGCGAGAGGCCCTGGGTTCAATTCCCAGCTCGCCCCTTCTTTTTTGCAACAATTCCTCTTTGCATAGAAAACCAAGTACACTAGTTTGAACTATCTGCCTTGATGAATCTCTTTATTTCGTTATCTATGTCTATTCCATTACCTGCCCTACACTCATTAAGATCATTGATTTATTGTACCTGATTTTTTTTATATGTATTAAAAAAGTTAAATAGAAAATATTAAAACCTAATATAAACTCATGAACTATGTAGACACTAATGTAACAAGGGTGGAAAAATGGATGATAATATAACGCAAATAACTTTCTTAACGGTAAGATTTTTGGAATCTGGCTCTGGCACCACGACCACCGAATTTCTTTGGTTCCATTCTTCTGGAATCAGCAACCAATAAGGTCTTGTCGTAAGAAGCAAAGATCTTCTTTAATTCGTTCTTGGAAGCTTCATCAACGAATTTTTGATGGTATGCAACTAAACCCTTAGCAATGGCTTGTCTGATAGCGTAGACTTGAGAGACGTGACCACCACCAGTGACCTTAACTCTAATGTCAATATTTTGGAATTTGTCTAAACCAACTAAGGTTAATGGTTCGTAAACCTTGAATCTTAAGATTTCTGGTTGAACCAAGGTGATTGGGGAACCGTTAATTTTGATTAAACCCTTACCGGCCTTAACGTGGGCAACGGCAGTAGCGGTCTTCTTCTTACCAAAGGTCTAAAATAGAAAATGTTAGTATACCAAGCTTTCGGATTTAAAGGGACATTTAAGTACTCAGAAATTTGACTTGCGTGGTGGATGTCTATGCTATCAAATCTTGAATTCTTTTTGTATACTAATATGACTGATGGATGCAACTGCTGTTGGTACTTTGATTTATCATAAATATTGATCACTTTGGCTGTTCAAATTAGGAGATAAAGTAGTCGGTATATGTTCTCTTGATTGGATGCTCATATCTCGTAATTCATGTTTAGTCGTTGTTTCAGGTATTATTTAGTGCTTCGTTGTAGATTGTGATTGGCATTGAAATTTTTCACTTCTTATTAAGTCGTAAATCTATTGATGCTTGGGATGTGGGTTCTTTCTTCAGTTCATTTCAATCATTTGTTCATTCTCTGAGTCTTGATGTCCTTCCACGATATTCCTCTATTACATACTTGAACAGATTGGGTAGACATTATGTGTTCTGTGCTGACTGGTTAGTACTCAAAATTCTATAATAGTAAAAGAAAATTTTTTTTGAATTCTTTTTGGTAGTGTCTTCAGGTTTTTGCCCAGTGCGACTCTGTTGATTGTTAGTACGTGAGAAATCACAAACACTCACAACCAATGCTCACCCATACAACATTGCACTCAGTACTTTTTTCCCCCTATGCACTGACGCCGCAGGGCCATCTCTGCACCCATACAATACTATGGAACAAACATTTTTTCGCTCCTGTATATTTTGGTTCGTAAACTGTAAATTGATGGCTACTAGTGGAGATCAACCTGTAAACATTTGCATTTCGCAGCAGAAAAATGAAAAGAATATTGTATACTCCTTTTTACGCATCCAGTATCATATCTACGGTTGTGTCACTCGTGAGATGTGTGACCGGTTTTTTTCCTTTGATATATACAGGATAAAATGCATTTTTCTATTAGTTTTTACAGGTTACACTGATAGAGGAAAACTTTCTTTTTTCTGGTGTATTGTATGCGCTCCCCCAGTAGTGCAGGCTACAGCGTAGGCACACTGTGTTGTCCGTCACTCACTCACTCACGCACTCACTCACTCTGTGGTGAGTCTTCCCTCTCAATATGGCAAAACCAAACCTTGTCACCTCCCATTGTAAACTTTTCACTACTGAAAATTTTTTTTGAAGGTTTGCTTCATAGAAAAGTTTTTTATAAAAAAATCTTTCTTAGATTACTCCCTTTCTTAAGACAGTAAGAACATACCTTAAAGATGGCTATCTCAAAGAACTTACCATTATTGAAGAACCACTTCAGAAAGCACTGGCAAGAAAGAGTCAGAGTCCACTTTGACCAAGCTGGTAAGAAGGCTTCTAGAAGACAAGCCAGATTATCCAAGGCTGCCAAGGTTGCTCCAAAGCCAATCGACACCTTAAGACCAGTCGTTAGAGCTCCAACCATCAAATACAACAGAAAGGTCAGAGCTGGTAGAGGTTTCACCTTGGCCGAATTAAAGGCTGTTGGTTTAACCGCCAAGTACGCCAGAACTATTGGTATCTCCGTTGACCACAGAAGACAAAACAAGTCTCAAGAAACCTTCGATGCCAACGTTGCCAGATTACAAGAATACAAGTCTAAGTTAGTCATCTTCGACAAGAAGACCAAGGCTGCTGAAGTTGCTTCCTTCGAACAAGTTTCTACTTCTGCTACTTTCCCAATTGAACAACCAGCCATTGAATCTGGTGTCAGAGCCGTTGAAGTTCCAGAACAAACTGCTTACAGAACCTTGAGATTAGCCAGATCTGACAAGAGATACAGAGGTATCAGAGAAAAGAGAGCTAGAGAAAAGGCTGAAGCAGAAGCTGAAAAGGCTAAGAAATAAACGAGGACTTGAAGATGATGCATGAGAAAGATGAGGGACTATATAAGTGCCGAAATGTACAACTCCATAATTTAATATATTTTATTCATATATCATATAAATATAATAAAACGGGGATCTAATTTGTTTGGGTTGAATTGCCTCTATGGTTACGTTTTGTATGTTTTTGAAAGTTGTTGGTTCCCTTTGTCTCTCCATGCGGAGGGTTTGGGCATTTTTTATTTAAGTTACCTTTTTGTAATGGATCAGCGTGTATAATGAAATGTATATTTTGTATCTAGAGATAGTCATCGCTTGTGCATATTGTATCATTATTGATATTTTGCACTATTTGCAACCATGCTCTACTGATTAAAGCCCATTGAAAGTGGGTTATCGCCATTAATTGAATTTGTTGGTAGTATGATGGATCGTTCTAGATCATCTGTAAACTACATTGACGTTTTACGATACAATTATTGGCAATCATATACTAGTCAATACATGAGAGTAACTACATTTCAAGGTATTTTTATATTGTTTTTGTATATTCGAAAAATCCTTTAAAAACCTTTAAATAATATTATAATATATATAAATTAAGATTACCATTATTGATAGTAAAACATGATATTACCCATAAATCATCAATAACTTGAATAATCCAACATTTAACCCTAAAAGTACATGGAAAATTAAACTGTAGATCTTAACATTTCTTCTATTATTCAGATTTCTACGTTTAATCGAATAAACCGAAACCCATATCATCGTCAGATTCTTCCTTGGCTTCTTCTTCCTTTTCTTCAGCAGCAGCTTCTTCGGCACCAGCAGCAGCGGCACCACCAGCTGGAGCAGCACCAGCAGCTGGAGCGGCAGAGAAGTTGAAGAAGAATTCCTTCAAGTCCTTACCTTCAAGAGCCTTGGCGAATAAATCAGCCCAGATACCTTCGACTTCAACGTTAGCCTTTTGGGTTAAAGCTAACAATTTTTCAGAAGTGATTTCAACTTCAGCATCAGCCAAGATTAAGGCAGCGTAGGATAAAGCAGTTTCAGTAGACATTCTTGATGTTTTGTTATTGAGCAACTAGAGATAATCAAATTAAGCTAAGCAGACTATTCTTAGTTTTGGTTGGTGATAAAGAATAATACCGGAAAGCGAAGCTTCACATAAATTTTTTCAGTATTGCGCAGTAACACTTTGGAAAGTGAAGCAGTTTGCACCGAAAGGAACGAAAAAAAAACTGTAAATTCTAAGTGACGATTAGGGTTGAACCCTATTTTGGCACGTGATATAAAATCATGGCTGCGAAAAATAAAAATTATTAATCACTCCAAACTGTAAAAGTCGTGAGGTTGCAAGAGTTGCTTAGGAAACAACTGGGAATAAGGACAATGTCATAAGGAGGCAAGGAGTGGCCATTTCAGTTTGGTCAAGCTGCGTAAGCCAATACACATTACAGAACGATATACATGTTGACGTTATTAAAATGGGAAGGAATGGCTTTTATATTGCCCAATTGGCAAAGCTAATGTACTATTACTTCTCCTTTCTTTCCTTTTTGGGGCATCCATGTGGTGTCAAGTATGAACATCAAAGGCAATGCTCAATTGCAGATATTTACAAAGTATTCTTCATGGCAGATGAAGTAAATTATTTGCAATAATCTAATTTGCAATAGATATTCAAGAGAAACTGTTGCTGTGGGTATGTTAGGCCAACAGTCATAAGCCTTCTGTGGGATACCCTCCTTATTTAGGTTAAGACTTTCAAAGGCAAACCAAAAGTGAGTGGTGCACTTCACGCAAGTAGTTTGAACAACCACGTATCGACGCATACTAATAAATGCTTTGTGCCATCCAGTTGTTTCTGGAGCAATCATTATGTAAAATCTTCCCATTTTTTTACTGCCAACACTATTTAAACCCAAAATGTAATTACATTAGTAAATACGAATGTGTCTTCGGGATTAATCTCCATTCTCCACGTTTTACCTCGAGGGATAATTGATAGTTCTATATTTTGGTGCAAATGCTTGTTTTTATTTTTGCTAAAAATATCGCAAAAATATTCGCTAGTGGAATATCCCTTGATATGATAATTCGTAGTCGTAAAAATACTACAACCCTCCACCACCCACCCCGAGATTTCCCATGACACGACTCCTCTATAAGTGATAAGAAATAGCACATGATCAAAAGAGTACATCATATCTTTACGAGAGATACGATGCATTCAAAGGGCAGCGTGGTCAATCCCCCCCTCGCATTAACCTAGCCCCCTTTGGGATCCTCAACCAATCTCCCATGGGTTCAGCGGGGTTTTGTGTCTTGGCAATATGCATATCCCTAGCGATAGGTATCCCCTCATCAAAGTAACAAACATTGTTTGCAATGTGGGATGAAGATTTGCAACAAAATGTTTCAATGTTTCAAAGTTTCAATCGTGATATCCTTGAAGGGTGGATTGCGTTAAACTGTACGCGGAATTCTACAATTATGTCATAATGAAATTGTCAAGATGTAAATATTTAGGCTTTGATTGTTTGTTTTGAAGTTAATTGTTCTTTTTTGTTCTAGCAACAATCACTGACACTACAGACAAAGAAAAATGCAATGTATATCCTACGTAATGGGTTGCTGGTGGCGGGAGGATAGCCCAGAATAGCTGGTGTTTTTTACTTGTTTGTCGGTCGTTATGAATCTATATTTGGTGAAATTTCAGTATTAACTATTAACGACACCGGTTTGTTTCAAGTGTGAGTAATCTGCGGCGTTGAGAGGTGAGTAAATCTGGAATCCAACCAATCGAAAATAATCCGTTGGGAATATTCCGAAGTGTGAAATACTCCTGAAATAATGGGAAACAATCATAATATATCTTATTGTTGGAATAACACTTTGAAATAGTGAAAATTTTAGATACCGGATATAAATCTTAAAAAGTGTTGCGGTTATCCTTGTTCATCCCTCAATGGTGAATATTTTCTTTGCTCTCTCTCTCTCTCTCTCTCTCTCTCTCTGTGGGAAAATATTTTTTATGTTGTTGTTGATTTAACAAACTGGTGCATAAAAAATAACTTCTATTTTTCCCGTTTTCGTCCTTTGTGTAAGTTTAAATTTTTATTGAGTGGGTGAGGAAGTGCAAGTTGTAGATAAGATTTGGTATTCTTTCACTTGCTTCACCTTCCCCAAGATTGAGAATTCCTTCCATCGGAGTGTCTATTGAGTGATATCGAAACAATTGATTTTATCATCGAATGTTCTCTTCTTGCAAAAGAATTAATCAAATGTTCTCTAGTTGTTTGTTCTTTTCCTAATCACCAGTAGACTTTTGGGGTCTGGATTTATTTTTTCTTCTCTTTGGTTTGAATCATGGGTTAAAAAATATTTCTGCTGCGAAACAGAATAATAATTTATTATTATTATTTTTTTATTCTATGGCGATTGAACGAAAACTTCTAGCCCATGCATATTGATACCTCCCTTTCCAGGTGTACCCATACTAATAATATGTGTAGACCCTCAAAATTTCTCAGTATAAATATGTAGTTAAATCCACACGTTGTTTAAACTCAGTATTATCCCCTTTTCTCTAATCTCACCAGGTTGACTCATTCGTTTGGTATTATAACACAAGTAGTAGCGATTACTTACAATAACCACATTTGTATCCCCTACTTATACTGGTCTAGACTTTCCAGAACAACACGCTCGCTATCCTGAGAGAGGTACAAACTAGACAATCCATTCAACCTGTCAAAACCATGCGCTTCATCCACCTACTCCTAACACTTGCCAGTTTATATCAAGCAGCCAATGCGATTGCTGCAATCAACCCCCTCTCACGTCACAACAACTTAAAGGTATTTTCCAAAAAGGACATCACCTGGGATTACAATTCCGACATTATGAGGGGAGTTAATCTCGGGGGTTGGTTTGTTTTGGAACCATATATCACCCCAAGTCTTTTTGAACCATTTGTGGGACCAAATGGTGATGAATCTAATGTCCCCCCTGATGAATATCACTTGACTCAAGTTTTGGGTAAAGATTTGGCCCTGCAGAGATTGTCTCAACATTGGAACTCATGGTATACCGAAAAGGACTTTAAACAAATGAGTTCAGTCGGGTTAAATATGGTTAGAATTCCAATTGGATATTGGGCTTTTGATTTAAGGGAAGGCGACCCCTTTGTTCAAGGACAAGTTCCATACATGGACCGCGCTATTGAATGGTGTAGAAAGTATAATTTAAAGGTTTGGATTGATTTACATGGGGCTCCAGGTTCGCAAAATGGGTTTGACAATTCCGGGTTAAGAGACGCTTATGGATTCCAAGATGGTGATAATACCGATTTCACAATCAAGGTTTTAAGTGATGTTTTTTATAAATATGCTGATGAATCATACAATGATGTTGTCATTGGGATTGAATTATTGAATGAACCATTGGGTCCAGTTTTAGACATGCAAAGATTGAAGGACTTTTTCTCCACCTGTTATAACAACTTACGTAAGAATGGATCAAACACACCCGTTATTATCCACGATGCATTCCAACCCCCAGGATACTGGAATGATTTCTTAACCCTCGACCAAGATTGTTATAACGTTATCCTTGACCACCATCACTACCAAGTATTCTCTGTCGGAGAATTGCAACGTGACATCAATACCCATGTCTCTGTTGCTTGTGGGTGGGGATTTGATGCCAAGAAGGAATACCACTGGAACATTTGTGGTGAATGGTCAGCTGCCTTGACTGATTGTGCCAAATGGCTTAATGGTGTCCATAGAGGAGCTAGGTTTGAAGGGAAGTATGATAATGCACCATACATGGGTTCGTGTGCTCCAATCCAAGATATTCGTACTTGGCCAGATCAATATAAGCGTGACGTTAGAAGATATATCGAGGCGCAATTGGATGCTTTTGAACATACTGGTGGGTGGATTTTCTGGAATTGGAAGACTGAAAATGCTCCAGAATGGGATTTCCAACGTTTGAACAGTTATGGATTGTTTCCACAACCACTCACTTCAAGACAATACCCAAATCAATGCCCATTTTGATAGAGGGTAATCAAAACTTTTCTATTGGGAATCTATATATAGGTTTATTTCGTATTTCAGGTTGTTTTCGTTTCGTAGTTCATTTTCTTTCAGGTTGTTTTTTAAGTAAATAGTTAACAAAGAGGATTAAGTAACACATTAGCATTCCTTTTAAACTTAGATTAGCAAAGTTAAGGCATAATCGATCATTCTAGTTTTCAAACTGGTTTGATTGGGCTTCATTTTCCTGACCACCTTCTTCGCCATTCTCCAACTAAACGTGAAATACTCGGTATGATTCTTCTTCTCGGTTCAATGAAAATAGTGTTATAGTTATTCATTGAAATGTTATCTAGAGGAGTATGGACTATACAGCTAACATTGTTCGATCTAAGAGCAAGAATGAAGTGCACCTGTTGAAGGTAAAAATTAGATGAAGATTCCAACGAGTACAGAACTGGAGAAACAAACAATTACCACGCCAGAACAACTTTGTCGATACTATTATTTTGAAAGGAATATATTTAAATCATGCATTCATTATCGTTGAATATAGTGGTCATCTTTCCATATTCTCAAATACCTGGATTGTATATACTGACTATGTCGGACTAGAAAGAAAACAATCCCAAGGCTTTAGGCTCCCTACAAAGGTTTTATTGGATCAATGCAGTTGCTACATATATTAATCGTCACAGGGACCGGGCTGGAACTTTTCATCAAAAAGACCCTTTGATGCAAATTATTATAATTGTAATTGATCGATATCGACAAGTAAATTTCGTTCTAGCAGGATTTGAATCGCAAAAGATATATTGCTAAAGCTAGAGCCTCCGTTTAAACGTTGGAATTGTTCTGTGTTTATCGACATGGTAGGTTTGTATTCAGTCCTGGTTGAAGCAAGAAAATGGTAAAGGGTCCAAAATTTTCTCGGTGATATTAAATATTTTCCGAAAAGCAAATACGAGGTAAAGATTTTACGACTGTAATGTAACCCCCATCATGGTTTGAGTTGGCTGCAAAACGCCAAGCATCATATTCAATATAAAAAGTTTACTAACCGTCTATTTGAACAATGGGTAAACTATACTATACTATCTAAATTTGCAATTTTTTAAATTGTGGATCCAATTCGACAAATTCCTTCAACACCTTAATCAAATAATCAGAAGCAACTTCATAATCTTCAAGCTCATTATAAATCTGACACGAGAAACGAGCATATAATTTCCCATTATGGATGACGCATGGAGTATACGCGGAATACTCATCTGCCAATCTTGTAAGGGTTTCGCTCACAAACTTACTCCAGTTTTTCTTCACACTAGCGACATCAATTCCGATTGATTCTGTTGGGATCTCAATTGTCGTCATGGTACTTATCAACGTTGGACCATTTTCTTGTTCCAAGTAGGTAGTACCCCATTTGGATGAAATAGTAGTGGCGACTTTCTTTGCCAAATCATGACAATAATTGTAGATTTCTTGCTCACCGCCACATTCATCCTGTCTAAATTTGATTGCGTCAGGGATAACGCTCACGGGGCCAATATTCTTGGTACCCACAAAGAAAAAGCGATCAATTAATCGATTGTTTTGATCGTCGTCACTTAGTTCGATTTCATCGGCCAAATATGAATGACTGATGGGGAAAGTGTGGACATTATTATGATGTTTAGGATCAACATATAATACGGCACAACTAATTGGAACAAAGAACCATTTGTGTAAATTACTAACGTAAAAATCCGGGGCAATGACTGATAAATCTTGTGGGATACAACCTACTCCATGAGCACCGTCAATCAAGGAAAGAATATTGTACTTTCTACATAATTCCGTCATTTGCATAAATGGGAAAACCACTCCTGGCATTGAAGAAATTGTATCAAACATGCATAATTTGGGTGATTCCCTTTGGAATATTCCTTCAAATTTTTCCAAAATCTCATCATCTGAAATCGGATAGTTTAATTCTACTTCAATACATTCAATTCCATATCTATCGCGTAAGAATTTAACCGTGTTACCACAGGAGCCATAAACAGTACTTTGAATAACAATCTTATCACCTTCTTTAAATGGCAAACTTCTCAAGATGGTATTAACCCCCACGGTGGCATTATCAACAAATGCAAGTCGTTTATAATCACAATTGACGATTTTACTAATTTCCTTCAACGATTTGATATAGGTTTCCCGTTGGTGAAGATAGAATTTATCAGGATAACTAAAGTGTTTGCGAACTGATTGTAAGTATTTTTCATAGATTGGACCTGGGACCAAACCAAATGAACCATGGTTTACTGGGTAAATCGAAGGATCAAGTAATGTGAAATATTTCTCCCGGAATGGTTTACCAAAGGGTACTGAAGGGCCAGTCATGTTGAATAGTAATGAGTGGTGTTGATGTTGATGGGGAATGTAAAATAAGTGGTCGTTGTCCTTATATATATATCGTCCAAATCGATTGAGTCATTTCGGAGTTAATTAATGAGTAATCTATGGAGTCGGAGTGAAACTGTACCCCCCACCCTTGTTTTTCATTTTTCATTTTTTTCTGTGGGGGCAATCAGAGGAGGTCGCCCCGATAAAGACAATAAGGCAATTTTATTTATTGCCGTACAGTTGATAAAGGGGTTCACTCAATGATCTCTTGTTATTGGTTCTTATACCTGGATAGTTAGTGAATGTTATGTTGTCACCAATACGTTTCCTTTCGTTGTCAACCGGGAGTCACTTTAGTTAACAGATGATTCTGTATATTCATCCATTTAAATCCCAGAGTTTCTTAAATTGAATGGAAACAATACTACGTCTAATCACCCTGTTGATGAAACCTTATCTGGTTACTGAGTCACGAGAAGAGTTTGACCACTCAAACCAAACAGGAGTTGCTGTACGTTCTAATAGTCTAGAGAACTGGTGTTAGTCTGTTGGCATCGTAATTTAAGATGAGTCCAACTTGTGACGGGTCTTAATTAATACCAACCTTCTCTGTATATTCTAAGACATATCATGTTATAAATCTCACCAAGTTCAAGCTATCCGCCTTCTACGTGACTTATCTGAAGATAATTGGCCATACACCTTTTGAAGTATTTTCTACAGTATCCTCGACAAGATCCAACGGGATTTGCAGCTTTTTATTAATTGTTAGTAACGGGGAGTTGCAATTTTTAGTGAATCGTACCAATTCCTTGACCAGAAGAGCGCTTACTATTGTAGATAAGCACTAGCCTTTCTTTGCGTGATTAAAGGTGTGTGATGGGTTAGTTTGTGGCACTCCACCAAAATAAATAGACAAGTTGGTTTAGCTTCTTTAATAGTAATAAATAAATTTGTTCAATGAGTATCACCACCTTCGCTCTAAAAAATTTATTTAAATTGCAATAGCGAGGAACACTCACACAACTTACATAGTAACGTCATATAAACACTATACATTAACATCCAATTGGTATTCCATATGTTTACACAGAGAGTACTACTTGGTATATCCAAGAAGGTGTCATCATCATCTTCACTACGGATATTTCCGAAGTTGTCAAATCATCCACGATTGATAAATCCGCAATGGGCATTACCAACTACCAGAAATATGTCATACAACCATATTAACCCACTACTACAACAGCAAAATCCAAATAACACACATAAAACGAATTCAAATCCTGTACATATTAATAAACAACACGATAATGACAATACCACCAACCCCACTCAGCATCATCATAATTATACCAAAGAGCAACTATTAAACCAAGCCAATTCAGTATTCTCACGAGCGAGAATACGATTCCGATGGCTTCTCAAAAGATCCAATAAACCATACAACACCGACGATTACTCAGCATTCTTTTCATGGTTAGTAGTCGGCAATGTATTTTTATTCTTTGTTGCCACCACCACATTCGTCTCCCTTGTCATCTTTACTGCCAATACCGTGTTTGCTCAAGAATTTGTCGCTCGGAAATTGGGGGAGTTTTTAACCAAGAATTCCAATTTAACCGTCACATTTGAACATGCAATTGTGCCTGGTTGGTCCGATGGGAAGATCAGTTTCCGCAAGTGTTTTGTAAGTAGACGTCCGAAGAAGATTTGGAAGTTTGTTAAAGGATCGCAGGCCGAAGCGTATCAAGAAAGTATATCTAATAAGTCAAGTACGACAACTGGCAAAGAACAAGATCAAATGGATTTGTTTGAAGAGGATGTTGATGATGGGAATTATACTCAGTTTGATTTAACTATTGAAGAAGTGAATGTTTCATTATCATTTCGGAAATGGGTGAATGGGACGGGGATAATTGAGACGATGGAAGTAAAGGGAATGCGCGGGGTTGTGGATAGAACCCATGTGTATTGGGAACCCGATGATGATGCTACTAATTATAAGAATATTTATCAACCGGGAGATTTTGAATTTGAGGAGTTTAAAATGGAAGATGTATTATTTACATTGATGCAACCAAATGGGTTTAGAGTATTTGATGTGGCGATTTATAATTGTGAATTATCCAAATTACGAAAACATTGGCTATTTTATGATTTCTTAAATGCCAATATCATGAGTGGATCATATGATGATTCATTATTCACCATTCATAAAAAGCAACGATTGACTGATTTTAATGATAATGGAATCACCAATCAATGGAAACGAGTTACTAGAATGAGAGTTGATGCGTTGAATATTGATCATTTAAACACTGGTTTAGAAGGTCCGTTTGGGTGGATATCTAATGGTAGAGTGGATATGATTGGTGATGTGATGGTTCCACAAGAAAGTAATGAATTAAGCGTAAAAGAGATTGTTTCAATTATTGCAGAATCTATCAAGAAAGAAGCCACTAGATATAAGAACCCCGATGTTAAAAACCCCAAGCATCCCGATATGCATACTCGATTAACACTGGATGATTATACTGATATTCTGAAATATTTCGTATTAGATTTGACAATTCGATTACATAATGTGCGAGCATCGGTTCCATTCCAAGCACCTGAACTTTCATATATCAATTATGCCTTGATTCGACCAATTGTGGCGTATATCAATTCAAAGAATACCTTTATTGAGATTCATAATCGAGTAGTTAAGAATATTCATGATTTCAGTGGGTCATGGACAATTTACGATTCGTTATTGATGGATGATATCTCGGAAGAAGTGTATGATAATTTTGTTGATTATGTTGCTGATGAAGAAGCGCGATTGGTGAGGATGAGGAAGGTTGCGTTTTGGTCACTTCAATTATTAGTTCAATTTATAGTATTTGGATTAACAGCCGTGGCATAACCTACTACCTCTCTCTTCTTTCTTCTGTACATAGGAATAAATACAATTTACATTCTTAATATCAATACCAATAAAGCAATATAACTGATCAAACTAATAATGGATAATAACAAGACATAATCACCAGCAGTACGATATATTTCCACCCCCTGGATCTGATTGTAATACATATCAATAGTTGATGATTTATACACGCCAATAAAGTATAATAAACATCCATAGATGGTGTAGATAGTGCCAATGGGTAGGAATTCTTTGGAGAATAATTTTATGATTAGGATTGAGAATGATAGACATCCAATTGATGTTCTTGTGTATGCTCCTTCATATGTTCGTTGATGGGCTCTAATGTCAAGTTTTAAGTTGGTTGATAGGAGGTCTAAACGGGAGTATCTTCTATTTGGCGGTGGTGGGGTTGACATGGCTATTGATACTTACTAGTAGTATTAGTAGCAGTACTTGAATAATATTAGTATAAACACAATCTATCCGTATACATAGAGATATTCATAGAGGTATATCTACATAGACAAACAAATCTTAGAATCAAGCATAGAAAAAATTAAACTTAAATTAACCATTTTTACTTTTACTTATATATACTTACACTTATACACTTCTACTTACCTACATCTATATATATTCACATATACACAATACATCCACCAACAACTAAACAATGGCACCACCGAAGAGATACTGGGTAAAACTAAAAGTACCCAAATCAATACTATCAAAACTACCACAATTCCCAACCCCAATATCAAAATCAAGACTTAAGAAACTAGTGGCCGAAGAACGAAGAGCAAATAGTCAATCATTAGCATCATCAACCCAACTGGAACGATCATCACCACAACCAAATGATGGAACCAACACCAATACAAGTAATATATCCCAATTAGGGTCAGGCCAAGCTATAAGCAGTTTTAAAATTAATTCAGGATTAAAAGAATCAAGTACTTCTGGATTAACCATGAATAGTATAAGTAGTGGTCTTTATGCGTTGGATAAATCAGGAAAGCCAGTAAGGAAATGGGTCAAGAAACCAACTCAGTTTAAATCGTTCAGTGGGTTTAAAGTTCAATATATTAGCTATAGACATCGTGATGGTGATGATAGTAGTACCAACAAGGGAGTAAAGGATGGTATGATAAATAAAGATGATAAAGAAAAAGCAAGTGGTACTACTGGATTAGAGTCAAGTGTAGTACCATCCGTTTCATTAACTACAACACCAGAGAGTAATCTCTAGAGTATAGCAGTTATAGTAGTAGCTTTAATGTTGTGTATAATAAATGACCAAAGTCACATGACTTGTGTCTCTCTCGTATATTGAAAAAAATTAAAGTAAAAAAATTTCCAGCTTAATTAATAAACCCAATCTACAATTCAGCCTTATCCAAACCTAAACCCCCCATTGATGATAAAGACTAATACCCTAATCAGAACTAGGTTTTTGCCCAGTTCGGTTGGGTTGAACTTAATCAGACATTACTCCAACAAGCCACCCACCACCACCAAACAAAAACAACCAATTTCATCTTCAGAAGCCAACAAGGCATTATCAATCAAACAAGAATTATACACCATTGATCCAACCTCACCGGGTTCGATCTTCTTTCTTCCTCATGGGACTAGAATAATAAATCGATTGGTCACATTCATGAAAAACCAACAAACCAAATATGGATTCCAAGAAGTAATAACCCCATTAATCTACAAGACCAAACTTTGGGAAAAATCAGGCCATTGGGATAATTACAAAGAAGATATGTTTAAGGTAATTGGAAATGACCCTAGTAAAGAAGAACTACAATGTCATCATCACGAAGAAGGCGCTCATGAATATGGGTTAAAACCCATGAATTGTCCTGGCCATTGTTTGATCTTTTCCAAATTTGAACGATCACATAATGATCTCCCCATTCGATTTTCCGATTTCTCGTCACTTCATCGTAATGAAGCTAGTGGATCTCTTACAGGGCTCACGCGGGTTAGAAGATTTCATCAAGATGATGGTCATATTTTCTGCACCTTACCCCAAATCAATCAAGAAATTGAAAATACCATTGATTTAATCAAACATACATATGGAGTATTTGGTATCACCCCAGAAAATATCGAATTCTACCTATCTACCCGTCCTGAAGATAAATTCATCGGTGAAATCTCAACATGGGATTATGCCGAACACCAGTTAAAAACCGTGCTTGATTCAAAATGTGGCCAGGGGAATTGGGAAATTCGCGAAGGTGATGGCGCTTTCTATGGACCTAAAATCGATATCCTCCTCCATGACGCATTCAACAAAAAACATCAAGTCGGGACTATCCAACTTGATTTCCAACTCCCCACGCGATTCGACTTGAAATATATCGGAGATGACGGGCGTCATGATCATCAGCCAATTCTTATCCATCGGGCGGTATTTGGATCCTTGGAACGGTTTTTCGCCATCTTGATGGATCATTATCAGGGGATCTGGCCATTTTGGATCAGTCCTCGTCAGGCGATGATCATCCCCGTGAATTCAAATAATGTCGGTGCAGCAAGGGAGTTGCAGCGCAAATTGAGTGGGGAGATTCTTGGATGTGAAGATGTGATTGTGCCCCTTACGGCGCATAATTTCTATGTGGATGTTGATTCGAGGACTGAGACGATTGGACATCGGGTGAGGGATGCTACGAAGAAGGGATATTCGTATATTATCTTGATTGGGGATAAGGATATTGAAAGGGGAAGATATGCGGTGAGAACGTTGACATCGAGAAAGGTGGTGGAGATGACTGCTGATGAAATTTATCAAATGTTTATAGAATTGGAAAAGAAGTTTAAATAAGGCGATTACATGTATATATATCTTATCAATCATTTTAATTTATATTATTACAAGTGTAGGGGATATAACTGATTATACTAATACTGCTTCCCATATCCTTTATTTATAAGAATTTTATCAATTTCAGACCAAAAGTCTCGAACAATCA